>PVHY01006661.1:0-72851 GCA_004024945.1 Uropsilus gracilis
CTTTATTTCTTCGTTACCTATTCGGATTCCTTTATGTCTTTCTCTTGTCTTATTGCCCTAGCTAGGACTTCCAGAACTATGTTGAAAAGGAGTGGAGAGAGTGGGCATCCTTGCCTGGTTCCGGACTTTAATTGGAATGGTTTCAGTTTTTCCCCATTGAAGATGATATTTGCTGTGGGTCTGTCATATATAGCTTTTATTATGTTTAGGTATGTTCCTTTTATACCAATTTTTTACAGGGCTTTCATCATGAAAGGATGCTGAACTTTATCGAATGCTTTTTCCGCATCTATTGACATGATCATATGATTTTTGTTCTTCTCTTTGTTGATGTGGTGGATTATGTTGATTGATTTTCGAATGTTGAACTATCCCTGTGATGGCATTTTAGTTAGTGAGGGAAGTGTTGCTCAAAAGGGTGTTGGGAAAATCATTTAAAAAAAACACAAAATTTGATCAACTTCCACCAATACAAAAATAAATTAGTGATGTATTAAAATGATAATCATAAAATATAAAGATAAACTGTTGAAAGAAAATGTAAGATTTTTTTTCTGTCATGCTAAAATGGAGGTTTTCTTGTATAAAAATCACAGACCAAAAAAAAAAGTAAAAATAAAGAAACGTTGATGAATTTGACTACATTAAAATCAAACCAAAACCAAATTTCTCAGGAGAAAACAAAAGATTAATGTACATAAGAACTCATAAGTCAACAGAAAACTATATAAAAATCTAAAGGAATGTAAACAGGCAATTCACAATACAAGAGCTACAAAAGGTTACTGTGTGACTAATAAAAAGAAAATGTAAATTAAAATAAGGATATGATGTCAAATTTTACCTATAAAATGAATGGGAAAAAATGGAAAACATACAATAATGGCACGTGGAAGGTTGTGGCAAAAGGTTTCATAAAACTCAGGCTTGAGAACTCTGCCATGGTAATAAATTTGGAATTTACACAACCCAAAGTCCACTGGGACAGTCAGTTTCAGGCATGATGCCTTGTGGTAACACAAGTGACATATAAGTGGCTTTTACCCAAAGCTCTCAATATTTTATTTGTTTGTTTATTTGTTTATTAATTTTCTTTAGAGACTAGGTCTCACTATGTTGCCCGGGGTAGTCCCAAACCTGTGGACTCAAGTGGTCCCTAGTCTCAGCCTCCCAAGGCTGGGATTAAAGGCACATGCCACTGTGCCTAGCAACTCTCAATATTTTAGTAAAAACTTCCAGTTCATAAATCCACTGCCCAGCTGACAATAAAGCTCCTGTTGGTAAAGCTTGGAGTAAACATTGAACAGGACATCTCCACCAGGGAATTAGTTTCTCAGTGGAGTGCAAGTTGTCGTCCACAACAGCAGACTGGTGGAGGGACATAGCTTCCCTCTCTCTTTGCTTTACCAGATTTTATCATAAGGTTGTTCCTCTTTTCTTGGCACAAAAATGTTGAGGAGAGGCCTATACCATATTCAACCCTCAGAAGTTTCAAATAAAGGGGAAATCTTGTTCTTGTGATCCTTTTAGGGAATGAGGAAACCTTACCAAGAGTTCCCTGAAGCAGGTTTTCTTTAATCTGAATCTGGGTCCTGTGCCCATCTCTAAACCTACAACTAGAAAGGGGCATGAACTTATTTCCATCACCTGGTGAGAAAGCCTCCATGTGAGAAACCAGTATTCTCACCATTGATATTGTCCAGGGAATTGCTACAGTCTTTTGGTATTATTCAGAAAGGAAAGTTTGCACATTCTCTGTAGCTTCTCTCGCAGGCGTCTCTGCTACAGAAATACTGGTATTTGTACAAGAGACATTTACAAGATTATTTACAACAGCAGTGCTTATCTCAAAAATTGGATGTCCTCTGGATATCCATCAGTAGTGGGATGGATATTTATACAATGTAATAGCAGCAGCAGTTGCAGAGAAACTCAAAAACATAAGTGAAAAACAATTAAGTTATAGAACTGATACATTTACATTGTAAACACACATCTGAACTACAAGTATTTGCATATAAACATGGAAAAGGGACTTTATTTATTTATTTATTTATTTATTTATTTATTTATTTATTTATTTATTTATTTATTTATTTATTTATTTATTTTTGGAAAAGGGACTTTAAAGATTCATACTCACTTCCAAGGAGAGTCAGCCTGCAGATTAGGTAGATTATCTATTTTTGTTTGACTTTTTTTTTCTTTTACAATGTGGTGTAAACTCTAAAGACAGCTTTCTTATCTAATTACAAAGTCTGAAGATAGGTATGGTGCACCAGGGGCTTCAGCTCTTTCTGCTGTCTATTCTTCCAAAAGTGAACTTTTTATTCTTAAAGTTACTTTCTCAGTTCCTTGGCCCTTAGTGTTTCAGAAGTTTTTTCAAGCCACCACTAAGGTGAAAGTGACACCCAGCACTTCTGTTATTGGGTAGTTAAACCATTTAAAATGTGTATTCTAACAACTTAGTAACCACTTGGGGGGAAAAAGCACATACATTGAAAGAAAAATATTTTAATTTCCTTGCTAAATATAATTACGATTATTTATAAAAGAGATATGTGCTCCTGATAGATTGTGCATGTTTTTCCAAACAGTACCTGTAACTTCTCAATTCCTATTTCATGCTGATTTTCACAAATACTTTTCTTTTAATTACAGCAACTGCTGAGAATCCAACATCATAAAGATAAAGATACGGAAGCATTATCAAGAGGAATGTAATGCAATCTAATACCATGGGTATTGATGGGTAAGTTTGCATATTTGACAGGTGTTGGGTTTCACTGTTTCTTAAGTTTCCTTTGAAAATGTACCCCACCATGCCTCGGTGACTCTCCTGGATGCCTCAGTGCATAGTGTGGGAAGTGCATATTTGTCATCTCATGATTGCAAAGGTTGCCTCAACTCCAAGCATGCATTTCTACACAATGATATTCATGAAATGAAGGAGACATGGGCTTTCTCATTACATCTTTTTAAAATTTCAAGTTTGTTGAGGTAACGTCATCCTATGAAGTACGCCGATTTTGAGCACATGTTTAGATGAACTTGGGCACATGTACATATCTCTGTAGTCATCAGCAGCTTCAAGATACAGAACCAAGATTTTCATCACTCCCCAAATTTCCTTTAAGCTCTTTCTTTTCAACCCCCCCCCCTCCCCAGTCCTCAGCAACCACTGATCTGCTTTCCATTATCATGGACTAAACTTATCTTTTTTAGATCCCCATAAAAATGGGATACTCAGTAGGAATTCTTTAACAATGATGAGATTTATCAACGTTGTTGCATGTATCTATCATTCATTCCTTTTTATTGATAATTACTAGTTCATTGTTTGAAAATATCGCTGTTTGTCTATCACCTGCTGGTAGTTTGAATTGCTTCATGTTTTTGGCTTATAGGGGTAAAGCTGCTATGAGCACCCAGGTACCAGTCTTTGTGTGCACACATCCTTTTATCTTGTTACTATTTCCAGAAGCCCCCAAGCAGATTTTCACTTATGTACCACCCTAGCCCTGGGTCCTCATGTCCTAAATCAATTACTAGAAAGAGCAACGGGGTCACCTTGGAGCAGTCAGTTCATATCCTTTGGAATTGGGGTTGAGGTTCTTCCTGAAACTTGTTGCCTCTCTACATAAGATCAGAATTCCACAAACACTGGAAAAGGGACAACTGGCTCTTGGGGGGGGGGGTGCATTCAGCCATGTCTGCCTCTTTAGTTTATCCATGAGTGTTTTTACTACACAATCTGGTAGTAGTATTTTTTTATATATCACAGCAAGAGACTTTCCTCTGACATAAAGGTGTTTAAGTAGATCTGTTGCCAATGGATACTTAACAATAGTCCCAGAAATAAGCCAAGAAGAGAGAAACATATAAAAAACCTTGACAGATGGAAAGAGAATTGCCCTGGGGAATATGAAATGAGGGCCCGAGTGTCAGCTGGAGTGAATTTTACCAACTGGCTGCCAGATGTGGCCCTGCCCTGGGCTGAGGCACAGCTGGTCTGCCCTACAGTAAATCAGATGTAGCCATCTGGCACATAAACTTGGTGGAGCCTGGAAAGACAAGTTGACTCACGTGTGAAGTTATTATGATTATGGACTCACATGAGCCGAATCTTGGCACCTGGACAGGGTGGGCTGCTGCTCCCCTCAGAGTTAGTTTTTCTGTGGCTGCCACACAGGGGTTCCTGGCCCCCGATACTTTAGACAGGGGTCTGAGTGGGCTAAAGGAACTTTGGCTCTGTGATGAGTCCTCTCTTAGCTCCTCCATGTGTTCCTCCATGTGTTCTCTTCCTAGGAAATGATCTCTCTTGTTAAACTCAAATGCAGGGACCAAATTTTACTTGTTTGGTTTTTTTTTTTTTTTTTTTTGGCCATCCTTGCTCCTAGCTAGTGTGAAGTATTGTGACATTTCACCTTCCAGTCTGTGCACCTATTTCCAGATCTCTGTTGATTGGTGATCTCAGAAGGACCCCCAACAAACACTTCTCCAGTGCACATTTCAGTGTGTAAACTTGGCCCTAAAAAAACACCCGCTGGCCACAATTCATTATATGTTATAAATACCATGAACTGTTAAAGTAGGAAGGCACCTGGGAGGTGAGCATTTTACAGATTAAAAAGTCCAGAGTTGAAGGATTTGCTTAAGGTCACATGGTTGGATAGTAGCAGAAGAACTGTTATTTGTAATCCATGCTACTCCTGCGAGGACTTATGTCAGTTTCCAAGGACAAGCAAAATATAAGATGGCAAAACTACACTAGCAACAAAAGAAGAAAGCAAATAAAAAGGCATTGAGAGTGAGGTAAAACAGAAACATAACAAAGGGCCCCCTGCAACAGACTAGCCACAAACTTGGCTCTAAATGTCTATACATCTGTACCTTGGAGCCCGAGGGAAACCTAGTCAGACACATAATCCATGATGTGTGTGAAAGAAAAATATGCCAGTAACCCATAGAAGTTCATTCACTGTCGCTGGCATTACCTGATGGCTCCCCCATAACAAGGGCTGTGTGTTGTCATAAAAGTCCCCAACAACACCTTGGTGCAGCACAAAAAAGGTTTCCCTTAGTGTCAGGCCAGTGGCTGATGACAACATAGTGAAACTCATCCTGAAATAAAGCACTTTATTTTGAGTGGAGCGGAGAAGGGAGACTCAAACAGAAGATCACCAGTGGAGGAGAAAAGCTTGTCAAATTGAGATGTGAAAGAATTTAACTCGGATTTCTGTGATATCAGGAGCACAATAATAATTACTCTTCTTAATTATGACCCAGAGGCACTGTAGACCCCCAAGTGTTTTTCTGAATCAGCTAAGAGAAATTTAAAAAAAAGTTCAATCTGGCTTCATATTAATTTAGCGCTTAATTAGATACTGTCATCTGTTCTAGCTGTTATTTCATGTTTGTTTTATTCTGTTCTATTAGATTGTGGTTTCACTGAGGACTGGGGTTCATGTTCAGAGAAAGTAAAATTTTACTTAACACATGTGATATGAATCCTAGAAGATGGGGTCGTAAAGGGAAAATCTCTGCACGAGGAGGGACAGCAGAACTGAAAATTTCAGCTGTTTCTTCTGAGCTCTTTGTGAATTTTTACTGCTTCTACCACAGAAATGGAGGCGATACTGCTTTCTCCACTAACACCATCCCTTTATTCCAGCTCCTTAATATCCCATAGCACATTTGAGACTACTTTGGAAAATTAAATAAGGTCATACAAAAGACCTATATATAACAAGAGAAACATAATTACAGTAAGTAACTGAAACTATAAGAATCTAATTTGCAACCATTACCAACATCAACACTAACAAATATTGATTGTTTAATACAGGGATCAGGAGCCCAGATTCTGAAGTCAAGCTACCTGGGTTCAATCTTGACTCTACCATTTACTATTTATCATTTACTAAGCTTGCCTATGTTGCTTAGCCTCTGTGCCTCAATTTCCTTATCTGTAAAATGATAATAAGAGGGATGATCGCATACAGGTCAGGAGTAAATGAGCACTCATTACACTTTAGGCACATAGTAAGTAAATATGTACGGGTTATTAATAATGTAACATGGCTTTTGTAAACCGATACTTTATATATATTAGCTCAATCTTTACAAAGTCCTCTAATTCAGTGGTTCATCAATGTTTTTTAATTTCAGCATCTCTTTATACTCTCAAAATTTTCTGAGAACCCCGAAGAACTTTTGTTCAGGTAGGTTAACATCTATCTATTGCATGAAAAATTAAAACTGGGAAAAATTAAGAAAATATTAACTTATTTATTGCTGTTAGTTTTAAATAAGAGCAACAAGCCCAGGACCTAATAACAAAATAACATAATTGTTATGAAAATAACTACATTTTTAAACAAAAACATATACGAGAAGGGACATTATCTTACATTTTTGCAAGTTTCTTTAATGTCTGGTTTAACAGAAGATAATTGGATTCTAGTAATTGCTTCCATATTCAAACTTTTTCAATATATTATTTCGGTTAAGGTATTAGAAGAAGATCTTGTATCATATAGCTGGGAAAATAATATTTACTAGCTTTTTCATATATTTGGGATTGCCTCTGATACAGCACCAAATGGTACATAATTAGAGATGTTAGAGATCTGACTTATGTAGAGAAAATAGGAAATTCAAAGGATGGAATTTTAACTGTCTAGACAACTTCTGGGCATTAGGTGTATAGAATACAACTTATTTTCATAGAAGATATTTTTATGGAAATCATACATGTTTCTGTTTTAATGGAGGGGGGAACATGGGAAAAGACAGCTTTTTGCATGCAACTATTAAGTAACTGCTTCTTAAATGCTAGTTACAATGTGGAATCTGAAATCATATCAATGAACTTTCTATCTTTTATTATATTAAAACCATGGGTTTCTCTTGCACTTTGAATGAATCATTTACCCATGCTTGACTTTTTAACATCATTCATTGATCACTTAGAAAATATCAATTTATTCACTGAGTTATGCAGATCATTTAATTTGAAAAAATATCACTACTAATGTTATTAAACCAATCTTTAAGTTCTAGACAGGCTGATAGGTTTTTCAAAGAAAAAAATTTTCATCTGAAAATCTAGGTTATATTGTTGGAACAAGCAATGTCAACTGATTCCCTCAAAGTGAGGGATCCATGCTCATTTTTGAGACCTCTGTCTCAAAAGTCTACCCAAGTCTAAATAACTAAAGTTTGTCTGCCTATTATTCTTTCAAGTTAGAATGATGAAAAGCTGCCTAGTTCAACTTCCACTCAGTCACACATATACTTTTCCTCGAGAAAAGCATCATACTTCTGTCTGCAGCAAACGTATTCTATGTTTAATTCCCATTTTATCACATAGAATATTAAATAGATATATGTGATGGTTGAGATTTACTAAAAGTAATAGCTATTGCTGCTTCATCAGAGTTATTGCTGAGGACATTTTTTTCTGCATGTGCTGGAAATACAGTAATTATCAATTTGATGATTAATGCTAATCACCAAATCACCATAGTGATTAGCTATGGTGGTTGAACTTACTGTTTTTTAGCATCTCCAGAGAAAATGTCAATACAGTGAAAAAGGCAAATAGCATCTCAATATTCTGATGAAAACAGTTTTCCCTTATTAATCTTCTGAGAGATTCTAGGGAACCTTAAGGGAGCCAATGACTTCACTTTGAGAACCAGTACTTTAACCATCTGTCTACTAGGAGTAGACAAGTTCATCGAGAATCCTTTATGCCCAGACCCAGTAGCTAGAGAGGCAGACCCCAATCTGGTCTTCCAAAAGGCTACAACCTGAATTCTTCTTTACTGTCTTTTCTCTAAATGTTTGATGATTGAAAGGACATGGTCCTTCAAAATTAAAGAGGACCTAGTCTCAAAACAAAAACAAAAACAAAAACAAAATTAAAGAGGGAGACCATGTTTACTCAGCTGTGGCTACCAGGCAGGGTATGAAGACCACAGAACCAATATTCATAACAAGGTGTCCTGTAGCAGGACTCATCCTTTGTTGTCAGAACTCTCTTAGCACCCTGTAGACCCTGACCTATCCTAAACCTAATAGAGGATAAATGCTGCCCTGTGAGTGTTGTACATCCCCCTTTGCATTAGTGGGCTGTAAGTGTATTGCTGACTCAGTGAATTGCTAGTCCTGGAGGAGAGATTGTGGGCAGAGGCATTACCCACACATTCTAGGCCCTAGTGTGCTTCTCTCTGACCAGAGAATCCAGCTTCATAGCTGTAGATCACTGCTTGTGGTCCTCACTCATATGTTCATCAGAATTCCGTTAAAAGCAATGTTCATTGTGTATAAACAGTGGGGGGTTAGGAGGAGAATGGCACAGAGAGGTAATACTGTGGAATAAAGATCTGTGGAAGTGCTGGCCTAGCTAATAAAGGGAATGCTCCTTCAAAGCTATACTCTTTTGTTGTAGTTAAAAACAAAGCAAAACAACAAGCATTTGGGTTCCCCACCAACCAGAATTGACAAATGTTAATGTTTTGTCATTTACATTGTCAATCTATTTAAATAAAATAATAAAACATAAATAAGATGTAAATCCCTTAAGTCTAGATTCCTCAAATATTAATTACATATATCTTTTGAAAAAATGTGTAATTGTGCAAAAAGGGCTGAGAAAGAGGATTACCCTCTCCTTGACCTCCTGACCTCCTTGACCTCTCCTTGACCTCCTCTTTCCCCAAATTGGCCTCTCCCCTTAAGCAAACACAAATCAGCACAGCTACCGTGCAGTTTCATGACAAAGAAAGCAGTTTAACTGCTGACATGCCCACATCCTATGCTAGGTTCTTCATACCCCAATATGCCAACCACACCTAGAACTACTTTTGAGAGTTCTAGAAACTAAAATTTTCTGGATTTATTTACACTTAATGCTCTTTATAAGTTTGTTGTCCATGCACTGTTCATGCTTGTTCACTCCCTATCATCTTGCAGGAATTCTGCGAGCCAGAGGTGCCTATGTGAATGAGTTGGCCAAGAAAACAAGCAGCTGCCTGTGTTCATGGATAGGAGTAAGAGAGAACACAATCTACCTTTTTGTTACTCTTTTTTTCTCTACATCTCCACAGGTGCTGTAAATCAGATTGTCTGACAATTTTTCTAAAGTTGTGTCTGAATCTAATGCCTTCAGCCTAGAAATTCCCATTATATCACTCAGCACATGGCAAGAGCAATGGGTTTCTTTGATTAGTGAAGCTGAAGAGGAGAAATGAATCATAGCGCCTTTGTATTCAACAACATGGGTCTGAGGTGAGTGAAGACTGGAGGTCAGCCAAAACACAGCCCCAGTGACTCAATTCTTAAATGATTTAATAAGCATAAGTCTAGAGACTTATGGTAAGTAAATATATTCATTTAATAAGCATTAAAGGGTGAAGTGGTAAGACTAAAGACAGGATGGGAAGGTATGCTTCTGAGATTCTTTTGTCCCCAGTTTGCATCTCTGTAAAACGGGACAACTCTTCATAATCTGCCCTCAGATCATGTCAACTGTAAAGAGTAAATTTTAAAAGTAACTGCAAGTGGCTTGGAAAGTTACCTTACAACAAATCAAAAGCAATTTCATGGGGGCAAGAGTTAGGTTTTGCACTATAATAGGAGAAAATAAAAATCCTAGTTTCCTAGATGCCTAAGCATTCAACCAAGAAAGCAGGAAGATTTCTAACTCTTCTCTGAAAACTGAAAGGAACTTACAAGCTCTTACAAGTCACTTGGAATAAAGCATTAAACTTTTTATGATTTGAGAAGGTAGTAAAGCAGGGTAATATCCTAAGAACTGGAGAATGAAAGAAAGGACTTATGGGGAACTTCAACAAATGAATAACTAGTAAGCTAATAACTAATAGACTTGGGGAGAAACTTAAAGGCTGTCTGAGGTAACCCCATGTTCAAATCACCCTAGTCCCTCATTCTACCAGGTGGCTGTTTTGCCTTTGCCTGAAAGTTTCCAATGACTTGGAATAGTACTTCTTGAGATAGCCATCACAATTACATCATTATACACTGTTTACCATATATCCCCAATGAAACGTCATTGTGTTGATTGCCCTCATCTCCTAATCCTCTCCAGACATTCCCCAGTTGGGCCATGTTCCCAACAAGGTGGCCACCCAGAACTGAACAAAGCTGGAGGGCACCTAGCCACCAGAGAGCAGCAGGAGACTGCTCTCTCCCCTCCTCTTTGACCACCTCTGGCCCCTCTCTCCTATGTGCTATGTGCTGGAGGGGAAGGAAGGCAGGGAACTTGTAGATGATGTCTTGACAGATGAGATAGGATCCTATTTTTTCAGTTCCAACTTTCATACTTGCCATTTTGAACTTCTCTACTCTAGGGTTTTATGCATGTTTTTTATTTTGTGTGTGTGTGTTTGTGACTACACAGAATTTAAAATTCTGGAGACAATGGTTGACAGTTATATTCTACAGCTTTAAAATCTGACAGGAGGGCAACAGATCAGAAAGGATATCTGTTCTACCCTACATAATCTCTAGAGCACAGTGGTTCTCCGAAGGAAGTCTTTGAACCAGCAGTATCACCTGGGCACTTGTTAGAAATGCAGTTTAGAGGTCCTCACCCAAACTATTGCATCAAAGATACCTAGGCTAGAACCCAACACTGTGTTGTAACAAGCCTTCTAGGTGATTCTGATTTGAAAACTTCTTCTAGAATGGATGGGCTAGTGCCTAGGCACTTACACCCATGTGTGTGCATGTCTTCCTAGTTGCTGTGAATACCTGTGCTAAAGGCTTTTGTCAGCCACCTTCCCAGGACAGTGGCCCTTGGGAGACTAATGGTTGTCTTTTACTGTGTCCCTTTCCTCAAGAAAAGACCAGTTTGGCTCCAGAGTGTGGGTGGCGCCAGGTTGAAACTAAGACCTTGTAAGACCTTCCCCTGTGCTCTCCTGTGTCTGCTTTCCCTTCTTCACCAGGTTGTATTGCTCATAAACTTTTCTTAAGATAGGAATTTGGGGTAACTTGTCTTAGGACAGTTACCCCAAATTAAGTGTGGAATTTAAGGCTTTATAAGTGTACTTCAGTTCCCATAGGGGTTCCTGAATATGGCTAGTTAATTATGTGTGTAATTTTTACTAATTTTTGCATTTGGTTGTAACCTGGGCGAAGTCTAAGCACCTGCATAGTGAGGAATGTCAGGAGTAGTGTGGTGACTTTGAATTTCGTTCATGCATGAAGATGGCTAAACTAGTCCTTAGCATTCCTGCAAGTACTTCAGCATCTTTATTAATTTGTTTTCAGACCTCCAGCAAGGCCGGTAATTCAGGGCTTTTGGCTGATAAGCAGAATGAATCACAATGAGGTTAAGTGATGGCTGAAAGTCAGTTGCTGAATAAAATTGAGGTTCTATTCTCAGCCTTTCAGCCACCCCTACAAATAGCCCAACCCTTCCTCTGACATGCAATCGTCATTCATTAGATGCAACTCCTTAAGCCTCAACAACTACTTTCCTAGATGAATAGGAAGAAAATTTGGCAATCTAGACAAAATTCCTATAAAATAAGAAATTGGTAGCCAATAGTGAGCATATCCAATGATTTGATGCTTTCATCAACTTTAGTTTCTTTATTTGCTTAAAACAAAGTGGAGACTTGACAATTATTTGGGCCACGAGACTTCAGGTACCAACATGGATGGGATCACATCAAATCTCCAGCTGTTTGGTGCCCACAAACTTCTGGGAATTTCTTGAGTTGTGTGATATTGCCACTGAGACTGGAAGAGGGTGCTTGACTTTCAGGAGATAAGGTGACTGTCTCTGGCCAGCACTGCTGCTGTGTCTGTAACCCGAGTACTCTTGCAGTCACCGCACTAGCTGAGGTAGATCAGATGGTGAATATACTAGTCATGTCTGATTTGGGGGCTTATTTAGCAAAGACCTTAGGTAGGGGATCTGTTGGCAAATAGATGCAAGGTATCCAGGTTTTGGTATTTAAGTAAGACCTTTTGTGCTTAGCTCAGTGACTCACTCCATTCAGCAAACTCTTTTAGTGAATACTTACATGGTACCAACCAGTGTAGCAGGTGCTGGATGAAAGGCACTGACAGTCCTTGGTTTCATGAGCCAGAGAGAGACAGTGATAAATGAAGCAACAATTACCCTTGGCTTAAGAAGTGTCAAGGAAGCTCATAGAGAGGCACCCTGCCCTATATGCCAGGTGTGGTGGAAGGGGTGGGAAAGATAAGCACAGAAATCTTCTCTAGGGAAGTGATTCTTGAGCAGAATCTTGAATAGTAAGAGAAAGAGCCAGAGAAGACAATGGATGGATGGGGAAAAAAGTAGAGGAAATGCAATGTCATTCCAGGCAGAAAGACTAGGATGGAGTAGGGCAGCCTTAGCAGAGCCTTCTGGCTGAAGCACTGGATGTGTGTGGACAGCAGCAGCAGAGGGAAAACATCAGCAGGTCAGTCAAGGGAGGGTTACAGAGCTCAGAGCATGAAGGACTGGGATCCCATCCAAAATTGACCCGAGACAATGGAGAGTTATGAGGGTATTGTTGTAGAGAAGATCAGATACTCAGATCATCATGGCAACAGTGTGGAGGATGAAGGGAGAACAGGGCATGACTCTAAGAGGGAAGATAGTAGATTTGTGCAGAAACACAAGAAAAAAAAATGGAGAGTTTCAGGAGGGTGGTGTGCCTTACCAAACATCTTGACTTATTCCCAGTTCCTCCTAATTTTAGCTTCAAGGCCTATGGTAAGTTGCCTCACCTCCTCAGGCTTGCTTTCTCCATATGTACTTGGGAAACTTGTGGGATTAACTGTAAGGTGTTTGGGAGTAGTGCCTGAAAGATAGTAATCACTAAAAATTATGTCCTTATTGTTACTCTTGTTCTCACACAACCATCCTGATTTGGATAATCTCCCTAAAAACAGGCAATGAAGCCAGGACTTGGGGGTTGGATATTTCCTTGGGAAAGGGTCACAAGAAGCACACTTGAATGGATGAGAAAAGTGAGATAGGGAGGGAGGAAAAGCAGTGTGAGAGAGTTACCGAGTGAGTTACTGCTGTGGGAACCAGGGCTCAAATCCACTTGGGATTCTCAAGGTCCTTCCGGGACCGGAAAGCAGGGATATTCATCTAGTCATGCCTGTCCTTAAACATCTGAGTATTGCCCGTGGAGGTTTTCACTTTCCAGTACTTCCATACTGTGTGGTGCTTGAACTGAACAAAACTCTGTAGCCCCCAAACTGGGGGAACCCCAAGCCCTCAGCCAGCTGACGCTGGAGAATGCCCTGGTGTGAGTGGGAATGTCCCTTACAAGCTGAGGTGAGACGGAGGGCCTGGGCAGAATGTCCTACCTGCCACAGTGAGTAGAGGGAGCTTCAACACTATTTAGAAGGTAGAATCAACAGGCATGAATGAGAATAGAAATAGGGTGGAGTCATAAAGCACCTTTTGTATTTTGGATTTGAGGTAAAAATGGCCATCTCATTCACTGAGTTTAAAACAATTTCCAGAGTGATAGTTTGGTGGTAATGGGGGTGGGGGTGGGGGGGTGGGCGTTATGACTTTGTTTTTGATACAACTCTGAGGTGTCCATGATCTAGCCAAGTAGCATATTGGACTGGCAAATGGAATTTGCATGTATTTCCGTTTTAAGCTGTACAGGCTTCAGTTTGACATGTTGAAATTCTTTAAACAAGTTTTCTGAGAGTAAATCCTGTGCTCTGATAATGAGTGAAGATTTTTCCCTCTGCTAAAAGAGTACATTTAATCTGGGAGTTTCAACGATCTTTTAAAAAACATCCCAGTATCTCTTTCTACCTGCTGTTCACTTATTAGTTGACTTTGAACCTGTTGGTGAATTTCATAGCAGGTATTTCCCTCTGAAGAAAGGGAATAATAAATACTCTTTTGAGTTACTGCTTAGCTATTGAAAACCAGACAGCATTTTCAAAGCCCATCTGAGCTGCTGTAAAGCGCAGTACCCCATCAAGTATTGTATTACTTTGCTTCAGTTTGCTTTCAAAACTTACTGCCTTCCAATTATCCTGTTGTTATTGAATTCTGTACTAAAGTGAATATGCTTGTTTTTTAAAATGGAATTTTGAGATGATAAAAGCTTATGTTTGCCAAGAGAGATAGGCCAAATATTTACCTAATTATGGCATGGAAATCATCCTGGTTATATATATATATATATTCTCTCCATGTGCATATATATTTGTATTTGGAGACATGCATCCTGTTTTTGCTCGATTTCAGAATGCATTTTTCAGTAGATGTTGAAACCACTTACATTTTAACTTTCTGAAGTGGTTTCTTTGATGGAGATTTTATTATAGGAAGTGTAAGACATCCAAGTCAATGGGGCCAGACACAAAAATGTGAAATAGGTAAAGTCTGACTTAGCTTTCTCTTTCAAGGTGACCTCCCACTTTCCCAAAGGCCTTTCTGTTTCCCAGTGCTCACTTCAAAGTAGCCAAGTGTTGCTGGCTCCCACCTTCAGAGAGGTCTCCGTGGTGCCAGGACAAACTTCCATGGCTTGGCAGTTTGCCTGTGAAGTTCACTTTAGCCATACTAGTTGTAATTGTATTGAGGCTCTGGTCCACATAGTGAAAAGCAATGTCCCAGCAAGCCTGAGCCTGTTGAAGGCCAGAGAGATCCTGAGTCTGTTTCCATGTCCTTAGTGGGCGGCACTACATGATCTTTTCAATGGAGACTAACTCCAAATGGAGACCAGCATAGAGGAATAGAACAGAAAGAAAATGATTGGTGATTACTACACTTTGGGGGAAGTATTATGCACATATGTTCTTTCATTTGATTTAATAAAGCAATATATATATTTAAAATATGCTTGAGAATACACATTTCTTGAAACAAATGGAAAGTCTCTTTCATCTAATTCCTCTTTTTTGAGAATTTTGCCTGTGGATCCTTAGAAGATCTCCTTCCACCCCTAGGTATTTCTTTTGTTTAAACAATTTTAATGTCTAAATTTCATGTTCTAGTTTTTGAAAAGTTTCAAGCAAAAAAGGTCTTTTCATGATTATTTCCCTAAGGAGAAAAATGACAGTGAAGTCACATTTTTATGTGAAAATCATGTTTGTGGACTAATAAAATAGCTTGTACAGTACAAAGGATATTATTTTACTTTTGAAGGACAAAAGCAGGCAAACATATTCAGAGATTGGATGCTTTTAGACTACAGTATGGTGTTATTCATTGTTCTCTCCATTGGAAGGGACTGTGTCAAGGAGGTATCTAAATATTACCTCCACTGAAAAAAGAAAAAAGATTAAGGTTTTATATGGCAGAATAGGTCTCCCTGGTGGACTTTCCCCTGGGGATTTGTCATCATGGTTCTGCAGATATCTGGCACCTGGCGAAGTGTAGTCAGAGCTTGTCAGTTGCATGTTTAGCTCGATTGCCTGCAGAAACCGTTGAACTTTGCACAGGCTGTGGATGGTGAAGCACTTGTGTGTGCTCACCCTGCTGTTCAGCTTGGAGCCACCACTGGTTTCAATTATGACTTCAACAGGCAGCTTTGAGGGTTCCTCTATTCATTACTGTGCCTCGCACTCTATAATTAGTAATAAAGGAACACAGACACTTCACAAATATAAAGGCCTAAACAATAATCAGGCAGGATGCATTGGGACTTTTCCACCTCTTTGTTTCTTCCAAGTTAAAAAAATTCTTTGGTTGTTGTTTCATTTTATTTGTTTGTCTTTAATAATGTGGATTTGAATCTCTTATTATTTGTATGACTTTGCCATTTTACCTAATCTTGTTGTAACCTCTGTAAAATGGAGGTTATGAAAGTTCTCATCTCATCAGGGTTGTTTGAGGGTTAAAAAAGATAAAGTATGCAGCATGATTTAAAAGGAGCTCTGCTCATGATCTGTAAATGTTAGCTCTCATTATTATCATCATTTTGAGTTGAAATGAATGCAGAGAAAATAAGACACAGACAAAGGTCCTTTGAGTGTCTTTAAAAAAAAAAAAACCTTGCATTATGTATGATTTCAAAGGCAAATGCATAGACTGGTATAATTACATCTCCTACCCCCCACTACAGGTTACCTATGCCAGCATTGATAATCAATATTTAATCATTCTTGTTTCGTGTCACCTTCTGTTTTCAGCTAAAACATCTTCAAGCAAATCTCAAGTATCTTGCTATTTTACTTACAAGTTTGAGTGCCCTTTTGTATTATGACCCCTGTATATTATGAGTTGCTTGGGACTGTATCTTCTTAACCTTGAGCTGAGCTCCTTCAGGTGTTACTATTGTCAGTGAATTCTCCACAAATACTTTTTTTAAATTAGTGAGTGAGCAACTCAAACCTAGCTTTCCTCTACTTTTTGGCACAAGCTCCATGAATGTTTGTTGAGTGAATAAATGAGGGCAATAATTTGATTGGGTGCCTAATGTACATGGAGATGCATGCTTCATAACATCAACAAATATTTTTAATACTTCAGTGAGCCGCCTTTCAAATAGTTGAAATCCCACAGGTTTTCTATGACCATGAACATTAAAAATGCCCAAATAATTAGCACTTGAATGAAGGTTTAACTCTGATACTCAAATTATTTGTGAATGTCTGATTGTAAGTAACTTCATGAAACGCAATTAGCAGATTCTTCAAACACATGACAAATCCTTTATTACTGTGCTTTATATGTGACACGGTTCACAGAAAACCAAATGTAATTAAATAACATTGAACTTGAAATCTACTACAGACTCAAGATATACAGGTTATACTTGGCAAGGCAAAACTTCTCAAACACTAGATTGTTTCAGGTGAAAGATAAATTTCCATTAAGTAATTCCAACATTTTTTTTTTTGTTTTTTGTCTCATAGACAGTTCCTTTGGCAATAACTTCCATGTTAGCTTTTATTATATAAAAATATAACAAAATTTCATTATATACAAACATTACATTACACAATGTACAGGTTAAAAACACTAAGAAAATGGCAAGCTGCAAGTGAAATTAAAGTCAGTAGCATGATAAGAAAAATTAAATACTGCACACATTTCATAAAAATTACATTAACTACATTTTTGTTTGCAAATACCAAACAGTACCAATGTAATTGGAAATAGCTTCCAACAACTTCATTTTAAGGCACATCTTGCATATTTATATATACAACACTGAAACCGGTCAATAACTTAGGGGCTTCTCGGAGTGACCTGTGTACGTGTGAAGACATGCAGCATGGGATTACACATTTTCATTGGCTTCCTTCTTTGGGGATAGGTACCTGCCAGGGGGGGACTGATAGAGGGGAACCCCGATCTCCTGCAAGTCTGGGAGCCTTCCTGGACGGGGAGGGGAGAGCAGAGTGACTGTCCTATCATAATCTCTGTGCAGCACTTTCTCATAGACGCTCTGCAGTCCCACTGTCTTGGGCAGCTGGGCCTGGTAGAAATTGTCCCTGCGCAGAGGATCCCGAGGCAAGGAAGTACTTTTACAGAAGGTTGACATCTGGGCTGGTGGGTGAGGGGAGGAATGAGTATTGGGTCCTCCACAGGATGGGCTCCAGCAGCGGTCAGAGTGACCCAGGATCTTACACTCAGCAGTGCATGCCCACAGTCCTAAGGGAAGAAAGAAAAAAGGAAAGTGCATGACTATTATTACTGAGATTACATGCATCCACAGGGCCATCTTCAGAATGCCAGACAATTATTAGGGCTGGCTGAAAAGCCTAGGGTGAGGAGTGTCACGATAGAAGATTTGAAAGAAACGCTGCTTCCTGCAAAGCTGCCTTGACATGGAGTTGGTTCAGTTTCTTTTGCTGGAAGACAGAGGATGGATGGATGGATAGATAGATAGATAGATAGATAGATGGATGGATAGATAGATAGATAGAATTCCCCTCATCACACACCTAGCATCACCCTTACTAGGATGGCTAGATAGATAGATGGATAGATAGATAGATAGATAGATAGATAGAAAGAATTCCCCTCATCACACACCTAGCATCACCCTTACCAGAATGACTAGATAGATAGATAGATAGATAGATAGATGGATAGATAGATAGAATTCCCCTCATCACACACCTAGCATCACCCTTACCTCCACCCAACAGGATGGGAGTTTGGTTTTTTCAAGTGATGGAGCTGCCTTGGCTTGGCATTTTGAAATTCACTGTATGAGGCAGGGCGGGATCCTAAACTGGAGGACTGAAAAATGTGGAAAGATGGAGAGAAACTGGGAGGAGAGCGAGCAGAGAGGGAAGGAGAGGAGAAACGCTGCAGTAAGGAAGAGGCGGGGAAGGAGAGTCCTCACCACTCTGCATGTGGTTGATGAGATCCTTTTTCAGAGCGTCCCCGCTGATGTCAGAGTCGCTGTCGTTGAAATCACTGTCCCCTTTGCCACTGTCTTTGCCGCTGAACTTCTCGGCTTCCCGGCCAGAGATGGTGTTGAAAGAGTGTCCTTTCCAGACCGCCACAGGGGGCGCCGGTTCCTTTCCGAAGCCAGGGGAGGCGCCGTAGGGCTGTAGCAGGGAATGGGGGAAGCAGGGGTTAGGGTTAGACCGGAAACAAACAAAAAGGTGCCACGGGTTAAGCATGTCCCGCGCAAGTCTACCCGGACCCTCCAGTCCCTTCCCCCAGCCTGTCCGCGGAGCACGGAGGGGGGCGCCCAGCCAAAGGAAGGCCTCACCTCGGCGTGTGCGCCGCGGAGCCGCTGCTGCCCCTCGAAGTGACAGGCGCTTTCCCCAGTGGCGCTGCCGCCCTCCGAGCCCGGCACTTCGGCCGCGGCGGCCGCGGGCGGAGGCGCGTCGGCCGCGGGGCTGCCAAAGGGCGCTTTGCCGCTGCCAGGGAAGGTGAGCACGTCGAACATGTTGGGCCTGGGCCCGGAGAGCCGGGCGGCTTCCTCTGGGGAGCCGGGAGCCGAGGCTCCGCCGCCCGCCGCCCCGGGCCGCTCTTCCCGGAGGCCCCCCCCTTTGCGCACCTCCTTCTTGCGGCGGTTGCAGGTGGTGGCGATGGCGATGATGGCGGCTAGCAGCAGCGTGCAGCTCCCGGCCAGCACGATGATGACGATCAGCGGCGTGTCCCACTGCAGCGCTGGCCCAGACGCCGCGAGCCGCGAGCCGGGCGGCCGGGAGCGCTCTGGGGTCCCCGCGCTGACTGGCGCGACCGGACCGCGCCCACCGCCGGCGGTCACCACGAAGCTGACCGTGGCTGTGGTGGAGAGTGGGGGTCGGCCGCCGTCGGATATGACCAGCAGCGCCTGGAACACGCGACCAGGTGGCTCCTGCGATAGGTCGCCGGTGAGCACGATCTCCCCCGTGCGGCGGCCGATGGCGAAGACTTCTCGCGGCTCCTGCTTCAGCAGATCGAACGCCAGCTCCCCGTTGGCGCCGTCGTCCGCATCCCGGGCCTGCACGCGCGCGATGGCCGTGTCCTTTGCCGTGCGCCCGGGGACCGCCACTTCCAGGGAGCCGTTGGCCGGCACCGGGTGGACCAGAACCGGCGCGTGGTCGTTCTGGTCCAGCACCCGCACTTGGACCAGGGCGCTGCTGGAAAGCTGCGGGGAACCGCCGTCGCTCGCCTGGATGCGCACGTCGAGCTGGCGCAGGGTCTCGTAGTCGAAACTTCGCAGCGCATAGATGGCCCCGGTAGCGGGGTCGACAGAAACGTAGGTAGATACGGCGCCCCCGGCGCGGCCCACATCGGCCTCCAGCAGTCGGTAGGTGACCTGACCGTTGCGGCCGAGGTCCGGATCCTGGGCGGCCACCGTGGCCAAGTAGGCGCCGGGCGGGTTGTTCTCGCGCACGGACACCTCGTAGACCGGCCGCGTGAAGAGAGGCGCATTGTCGTTCTCGTCGCCCACGCGCACCGTGTAGGGCCTCACCGTGCGTAGTGGGGGCGCGCCGCGGTCCTCGGCCACCAGAGTCAGGTTGTACTCGGCGATGCGCTCGCGGTCCAGGGATGCGGCGGTCACCACCAAGTAGCTGCCCGCGTAGGCGGGCTGCAGCCGGAAGTGCTCGTGCCCGTAGAGGGCGCAGCGCACCTGCCCGTTGGCGCCCGAGTCCCTGTCCGAGGTGCTGACCAGCGCCACCAGGCTCTCGCGCGCCGCCCCCTCTGGCACTACCGAGACGGCGCTGGTCTCCGGCGTCCCAGACCCAGTCGACGAGGTCGCGTCGGTCTCCCCGAGAGCGGCGGCGGCGGCGGCGGCGGCGAAGGGTGAGGCAGCAGGGGCGCCCGGGGCAGCCAGCGGGGTGATGGCGATGTCCGGCGCGTTGTCGTTGACGTCGCGGATGCGCACGATAACCTTGCAGGTGGAGGCGCGAGGCCCAGTGCCGCGGTCCTGCGCCCGCACGTCCAACTCGTAGGTGTCCTGGCGCTCGTAGTCCACCGGCCCGGCCAGGGTGAGGCGGCCCGTGCGCGGGTCCAGGCGGAAGAGGCGGCGCGCCTCCGGAGGGGTGCGGGCCCCGAAGGCGAATACCACGTCGCCGTTGGGGCCCTCGTCGGGGTCGGCCGCGTCCAGGTCGAGCAGCAGAGAGCCCACGGGCGCGTCCTCCGCCAGCTCCACTTCGGCCACGGCGCCCTGCGGGAAGGCCGGGCTGTGGTCGTTGGCGTCCAGCACGCGCACGCTGAGAGCGGCCGTGGCGGAGCGCGGCGGGCGGCCGCCGTCCTGGGCCACCAGCTCTAGGTTGTAGGCGGCCTGGCTCTCTCGGTCCAGCTCCTGCAGCAACACCAGGTCGGCACACTGGGCGCCATCCGCGCGCGTCTGCAGCTCCACGCGGAAGGGGCTGTGCGATTCTGTTAGCCGCACGCTCTGCAGCCCGTTGGCACCCACGTCCTCGTCAACTGGCACCTCCAGGGGGATGCGCGTGCCCACGGCCGCACCCTCGGACACCTCCACGGGAATCTGGGCCCGGGGGAAGCGCGGCGCGTGGTCGTTGACGTCTCTCACCTCTACCTCCACGTGAACCAGCCGGAACTGCTCCTGCGAGAAACTGACCACGTCGAAGGCCAGCACGCACTGCGGAGCCTGGCCACACAGCCGCTCGCGGTCCAGGCCAGCGTCCCCGACGGTCAGCTGCCCGTCGCCCTCACGTACCCGGATCAGGGAGCTGTTGAACTGCTTCATCAGGCGGAAGCTTGTGTCTCCGGACACTTTCATATGCAGATCCTCAGCTAAGGTCCCGATGACCGTGCCGGGGGCATCCTCCTCGAACGTGCTGTATCTCACTGTCTTGCTCTGGGCCACTGACAGCACCCAGCAGAGGCTGAAGAGCTGCAAGGGGAAAAGGCAGGGGCTGCCTCTGCGCCTCACCGGACTCATGCCGCCAGCGTCAAGTGCTATTCCCAAGGCTGTGAAAGCGAGCGCTCCCAGGTCTGCAGGTACGAGAGCGTGAGCCCCGGGTTGCTCGGAGTCCGCTCTTTGCAAGCCCTGTGCGGGAGAAGTCTGCGAGCAGCAACCCGGGCTCCCGCGGGCTCTGAGGACCGGTGGACCCGCCTTCACTCCGCACCTCTCCCTCCCTGGTCCACAACTGGAGCTGCGCTGCCGAGCGCCGCCTCCGCTTTCATAGCCGCCGATATGCAAATCACCAGAGCTCTGCAGCCAATGGCCGCCTCGCGCTCTCGCGGCTCCTACGCCCGCCTCCGACAGTCCCTGTGCTGTGGAAAGGCTTAGGGGGGAAAACAAGGAAGAAAAATTAGGGAATCTTTCCTTTGTTTCTTTAACTCCTTTCGGTCCCTCTCCCCACCCCGTTCCTGCCCGCGCCCTGCGTGTGCAGGAGGAGGCACGGTTCACCGAGAGTAAAGGAGGGAGGCTTCTGTTAACGTGAACCTTCCACGCCGACCGCTTGAACTGGGCGCGAACGCGCAGGGACGGCGTCCCGGGGCCGGGGGCTCCTGCTGCCCACCCCATCCGCTCTGCACCCCGCGCTTCTGAGGCTTCCGGAACCTCGCAGCCCGCTCTCTACAGCCCTGCTCGGCCGCGTGAGGCTCCTCAAGCCTTCTCTCCGAGCTTCCTGCAGCGCTCGGAATAGCCTTTCCTCGATTTAGGAGCCTGCGGGACAAGGGGAAGTTGATTTTATTCAAATTTGTGTACGCAGTTCTGTTTGACTCGTGTGAGCCCCGATGATCAGAGCTGCCCCTTCCCTTTCAGAAAAGGGCCTTGCGTTGTGTTAGTATGCATGTCACTATCCAAATGGCTTTCTTAAGTCCTGGGCGCTACCAGGCAAGGAAAAAAAGTTCCAAATAGGATTTAGCATAAGCTTGAGGAGATTTGGAAAGGTTTCAAAGATCAGGCTGTATCAAAGGCTTATGAAGCCCTCGTTAGCACTGGAAATAGAATAGCGTGGCAGGCGAACCCATCGGAGGCCCCAATGTCTGTATTATTTCACTGTGACAAGCTAAGGGGAGAGAAAGTTGAACAGTTTCCACAGTGGAGTTAGGCTAACTTGAATATAATGAGCAAACGCCACATGTATCCATTATATTTCTCTATTCATCCCCAATCACTGCCATAACTCTCTGGCTAAACGGTGATGGGCGCTGAATTCCACACAATACCCGGCTCCTATTAAAGTGCATTTAGAAATCTTTCCCTCCTGATGCCTGGTTCCGCCTATTTGGAGGATTTTCTTTCTGTTCTAATAGGGCCGCTCTGGGAAGCAATACTCATCCCGTTCCAGAAGAACAAAATCACAGCATGACGTTGAAACCTGGGGGAACTTAGCCATCTGCCTAGGAAAGTGTAGCGCTTAGGCTTTACCAAGCTCTGGGCTCCTGGGTCCTGGAGCTGGTCAGGCGTTTAACTTCCCCAACAGGTATCCTTGCCTCCAGCATCCCTGAAGACCAGGAAGATGGGCCGCCATGCAGGGCCATGTAGAATTCTTAGTGATTCTGCTTGAAGACTTTTATCGAGGAGGCTATGCAAATACATGCGAGGGAGGAGAGGTAAAATATACAAAAGTCATGCACTGCAAGAAGATTTATTTTAAAGGCAATGGATCTGGTGCTTTTAATAAACGTTTTTCTAAATTTGATTTTGGTCCTGTTTTCAACATCTTACTCTGTTTCCCTTCCCGTTGAAACCCGTGGGATGTGTTCTGGGATCTCTTCAGAAGAGGTAACAACCGTTCTCCCAGAGTAGGAAGACCAGGCAGGGAGATGGGAGCACCAAAGGGGTGGGGGAGGATGAAGAAAGTGCTCGGAGTTGCCAGAGAGCAAAATATGTTGTCCCAGAGGTTAGTCCATAAAAGATTGGGTGGCGGTGGATGTTGAGGGCCTTCTCGGAGAGATCCTGCCTCTCTTTTCCTTCTCCACCTGGCTTCTTTGGGAGTGCTGAAAGCCAGGAGGCCAGCGGCCAGGAGGCCAGCGGGGAAGCGACTGAAGCCGCACAGGAACTTGGAAGGGGCAACGCCCCCTACAGGACCCTAATTTTCACCTCTTCCCCCCTCCAACTGTCACTGAATGTCTTTCTTTCTTGGAGCTGGCGCCCAGGAGACATTTCCTCCAAGTTAAACGCAGTCGAAAAGAACTCCCTGACTTCCTTTGGAACCCCACCCCAATGCCGGGGGTCTGCTGGTGACCTTTCGTGCTCCCAGGGTTCCGCCTTCCTTCTCACCTTCCTTCCCTAGTCAAGTCAAACCTGAACCAGATTCAGAACTCGGCGGGCGGACAGCGACATCCCCGAGGGCACTAGGGTAACCCGGAGGGGTCAGGCCCGCGCGGAGCTGCTGCGACCCAGCACAGAACCCCGGGAGCGAGGTAAGGGGGAGAGGGCTGTCAGGGCGGAGTCGTACATGAAGGATGTCTTCAGCTGTTTCCCCTAAGTGGACACCTGGCTAGCGGCGGGCCGCGAGGGGCTACGAGCCAGGCTGCACCCCTCGTCTGGCGGCCCGGGCCCCGGCCCCGCCCCACTCCCGGGCCGCCCCGGCGCCTAGCAATCTTGGCTTGGGCCTCGGGAGTGTAGCCGCACGCTGACTGTGTTTTGATGCTTTGCTCCGCCGAAGAATCGCAACGACCTCACGTTTTCAGCCAAGGCGCTCGCACGTCATCATGCTCCTCCGATTGAAGTAATCGGAGGCGTGCTTGGGGTGGGGGAAGGTAGGGTGGGGGTGTGTGTGAACGAAGAGTCGGGGAGGCGGGGTGCGAGCCAGCTCGTAGCAGGACCAAAGCTTTTCAAACCCGCCGACAGAGCCTCTGCAGCTCTGAAGCGGCGAGCGCGGAGGCGGCGCAGGGGAGCGCAGAGCGCTCGGTCCTAGCTGGGAGCCGGGGACCCAGAGCTGCGAGCCTCGCCGCGGCCTCCGGCGCGCGGGGGCCTTTCGGAGCGGGCGGTGGAGGTGTGAAGGCACGCGAGGAAAGTGAGCTCCCGACCCCGCGCTCGGCTGCCTCCAGATTATGGAAATAGGATTGAAAACAGCGCAGCGGGGCCTACAGCAACTCCCCCGAGAGGCAAAACGTCCGGGGAGGTGGGGTTAGGGGGGGAGGGAGGAGAGCTTGTCCACCCCCCCACCCCCACTCCGGCGCGGATCCGACCCCACAAAAGACTCTCAAATCAACTTGTTATCATACCAAAGGCCCGGGTGAAGCTCAAAGACGCCCCTTTCTCTCGGTTTTAGGGACGTCGCCTGCAACTGTCTCTCCATCCTGAGAACAAACACAGCCCCGAAATGACCGGCGCTTTCTCAGAATGCAAATGTTGGGGGCCCAGAAATGCTGGGTTTCTGTCACCGAGCTTAATACCGGCATTGTGAAATGCGCGTGCAGAGCCGGAGATTGACACAGGCGTCACGTGACGGATTAGGGCTCTTGCAAAGTTTTCAAAGCGGGGACAATGGGGGCTCAGCCAGATCTGATATCTCCCACAGTTTAGCGGGAAAGAAAATCAGGATAGATTCTCATGTGTAATAGGATTATCTTTTCCGTTTCAAGTTCTATACAGCATGTAATTTATTTTTAATTAGGATTATATCTACAAGGAAAGGGAACTCGACTTCTTTGGAAAGTGTAATTCTAAGGATGGGTGGGGAGAGGGGTTATTTTTTAACCTTTTATTTATTTTTTTAAACAAAAACCTAGGGGCCATCGGTTTCCCTCATACAGTCTCACTCAGTTCATAAACCTTGCCAGGAAATTTGCAGCAAGCACTTTTCCTTTTTGTTTTTCCAGGGGCATTCAATTCATCCTTGTATGGAAAGCACATGTAGGAATTACCCAACCACTGAATTTTACTAGGGTTTACTCTCTAGTGTGTGTGTGTGTGTGTGTGTGTGTGTGTGTGTGCCTGTCAGTACTGGCATAGTGTCTTTTAAACTTTAGTACCAAATCACAGAGAAACCTCCTTTAGACCCCTAATTCAAGCTCAACAGTCAGACAATGAGACATGTTGTGGGTGAAGGTAACTTGCTTAAGCATTGGTTTTGGACTGATCCCAGTGACAGATGCTCACAAATCCTGGGCCACTTCCAGAGCTTGGGTCACCCATCCTTTTGTATGTCGGGATGCTCAAGGACACCCACTTTATCTGATAAGAACATGGCTGCAAGCTCTGAAATCATGTGTGTGAGTTCAGGTCTGAACATTACCACTGATCTGCTGTATGACTCTGAGCAAGTGACTTCATCTCTCTGTATCTAAGTTTTTTCAACTACAGAATGGACGCAATATAATATTTTGTAAGGCGGTCTAGAGGCCAGTGTAAGATAACACAGTACTTAGGGAAGCCAAGAGCATGTGTCAATTATTATTTTCTATTGAAGCACAGGGAAGAAGTATCAGGACCGTGTAATTCAAACCTCATTATTTTATAGGTGAGGAATTTATTCAGAAAAGAAGTAGCCCTCCCTTTTTTTGTCTCCTTTTTTGCTTTGGTACATCTTTTTCCTTTTTCCCTTTCTGAAAATAATGATATAGAGATAGGAAAGGAAGGAAAAGGTGGTCATGTGACAGTTCAAGTAATCACCATGCTCTCCTGTCATTTCAAAGTCTTTTGGTAGCTTATTCTCTGATTGAGATCAGATGATGACAAAAAGAAACTTTCAGTAGACTTTATAGCACCACCCATTTCTACACAGGTCATGTATCAAGATCAAAACCACCTGTAGATCCAGATGTTTAATGAACTACCACCCATAATTCTGGGAGAAGAGGGACTTTCTCTCCTTGGGAGCCCAGGAGCAGCATGTGACCTTATAGGACATGTACGAGTTTATATGGAAGAATATTTGACCCTGGGCTTCTCCCCTATATTAGTTTGCTGAAACTGCCATCACAAAATTCCATTGACTACTGTGTGGTCTAAACAAAAGAAATTCATTTTCTTACCATTCTGGAGGCTGGAAGTCTCAGAGCAAGACACTATTAGGATTGATTTCTCCTGAAACCTCTCTCCTGGGCTTGCACATGACCATCTTTTTGCTGCATCTTCACATAGGCCTTTTTTACTGTGTGTACTTGCCTTTAATATTTCTTCTTCTTAGAGGGACACCTTTTTTTTTATTGCATCAAGATCTTATTCTTAGGAATGTATTTAACCATAATGTCCTCTTTAAAGGCCCTGTCACCAATTAAAGTTCCATTCTATGGGTACTAGGGATTGGGCTTCAACTAACCCAAGTCAGTCCTTATACCTTCATGAAAACTTATTAAGTACTGCACTCTGTGGTGGATACTACGGGAATAGAGATTAAAAAAGGTACACAAAAATGATTCAAACTAACAAAGAGATTGAATAAATAAATGAATAAGCGAGAAGAGACAAATCTCTCATATAGAGGAGTGCTAAACAATGTATAAACTCTCCCCTCCAGGAGGGTGACTATAACTCCCCATTTCTTAGGTGAAAACTGTACATAACTCCTTTCCAATGAGGATAACATGGGAAAGAGGGAAAAAACAGTAAATTTAAATGGAGAAACCTGGCAAACACTACCTCAACCAGGTGATCACGGTCAACTCAACAGTGATAGGTCACAAGGATAGTAGGTGTCCTTGATGTGATATGGTGAAGATGACAACCTCAAGAACACACAACCTCAACTTAATTATGAGAAAAACATCAGACAAACCCAAATTCAAAGAGAAAGTACCTGACTAGTAGTCCTCAAAGCTGTCCACCTCAAACAACAACAAGGGAATTTGGAGAAACGGTACCACTTAAGAGAAACCTAGTGAGCTTATGCAGTCAGTAGATGCAATGGGTATACTGGAAGAATAAAATGATATTAAGGTAAAGTAAAGGAGATCTGAATGAAAGGTGACTTTTGAGACAGTAATAATGTTATTGATATTCTTCATTATTTGGGACAAATATACCCTAATGTAAGAGAAAAAACTGGGGAAACTGGGTATAGAATTTATGGGAACTCTGTATTATCTTTGTGGTTATTTTCCTGTAAATCTAAACCTTTGAAATAAAAGATTTATTTTGTAAAAAGAACAAAAGAATTTATAGACTCTGACATCCTGGAGGCAGGGGAAATAGTCAGATGGAAGGAGAAAACAGTCAGATGGAAGAAGAACTTTCATGAAGGACATGAAAGTTCTGGTGATTGCAGGTGACTGCCCACAGTTTTGGGGGAAATTGGAACACCTGGACGCATGTCACGTGTCAAAAGCAGCAGTGCAGAGGGGACCCAATGGTACTGAGGAGGGGGTGCTCAGGGAAGGTTTCCTGTAGAAAGTGAAGTTTGAGCTGTTTTGAAGGATGCATAGACGTTTGCTAGGGATAAAAGGGGAAAGATGGAAGGACACGCCTATCTGAAGGAGTGGCAAGGTTCATAGCACTAGGTTCAAAGGTGGGTTGTAAGAACATTAGAGGAAGTGATCAAGTCCTGGGGTGGAAGAAAGTTAGGTTGTACAGGTAGGTGTTGCATAGGCCATGTTAAGGAATTCCAGGTTTATCCATCAGGCAATGAGGGGTTGTGGAAGAATAGCCCTCCTGAAGTTATTTTGCTTACCAGGTAAAAGGGGCAAGGAAGAAAAGTGGAGGAGGAAATCTAAATTGGTGAACTTTGATGTGTGAGGGCAACCATCTCAAGGGCTTGTGAGGAACAGTTAGCTAGTTAGTAGGCTAGCTAGTTAGAAGACTGGTGGAATCCCCAGAGACTCAGGGCAGAAAAGTGCATGCTGAGCTGACACTTGCCATCTCTGGGTTTGGCCAAAGGACTATGTTTCTGATGTGTCAGTCAGAGGTTGCCGAATCAGGTGGTGTGGGCAAGCTGGTGAGTGACGCTCAATTGTGAGGTGTTCTTTGGAGAATGCTGTGCTCTCAGGGCAATCTTTTTGATGTCTGGTTCCAAGGAGAATGCTACCATGGAGGACAGCAGGAGAGGGATGGTTTTCCTTTATGCTCAAAAAACTCCTTTCCCTGGGGTCAGCCAAGGTTTCACCTCGATATATATTGTAGGATGTCAGTTCAAGACAAATGGTGGTGAGCAAGGTGATGGAGGGGGGGGCAGATTCTGTTGCTGGCTATGGCTTGGGATGTGGACAGAGGATTCTGTTGCTGGCTATGGCTTGGGATGTGGTCCAGATTCCCTTATCACCCCAGGATTCTGTGTGTGTGTGTGTGTGTGCACTTGTGCATATGTGTGTGTGTCTTGGTGGGGGATTGGCTGCTTTGGTTGGAAATGGGGTAAGGATTGTGATCTGAGCTCTCATGACCTTGTGTATGGGCACTTTGAGGCAGAATTAGGACATATTACAGAGTTCAAGGTGGGAAAATGAGGTTGTAGATAACCAACTGAGCCCTCAGCAAGGAGCAAAAAACCCCACAAATCTGTTCAAACCATGCACAGCACTTCTGTAGCTAGATAATTGGACGGATTAATTGCTTTCAGAGCCTAAAATATGTTGCTGCAAATTTTGAGTTTTGTTAATAATAAATCCCACATGATTCAAAAGAAATTAAAGCAGGAAGCCAAAGTCTTTTCAACAGAGAGGATTTTGACTAGTCTGTTTCTTTCTTCCCTCAAAGTCATTGTTCTTCCATATGTGCAGAAATCTTCTGACTCAGACCTTCCTTCACATCTGATGACTTAAGTTCGCCTGCTCCAGAAGTGGGTCACAATCCACTTTTGAAATGGAAATGAAGCCTTCATGGCGGCCTACCCTTGGAGCCCTGGGGCCTGGGCCCAGCCAGGTCAGAGAGGAGCTGGGTGCTATAAATTTCTCCGCAGATCTGAGAGCAGTTTTAGGCCATTGATCTCATGTCACCCAGAATCGGGCTGGAGTGACGGCTGATAAACTGCACGGTGACAGGCTGCGGCCTTGGGAAAAAAAAGTCAAGATGCAGCATAGGAAAAAAAAAAAAAGAGCTGATGGATTAGTTATCGGCCTCTCCAGTCCCCTCACTCTAGATTCTTTCCGAACACTTGAGAAACATTTATTTTCAGGTAATTTTACAGTTGTCTTTTTGTCCTTCAGAGGTGCTTTGGTCTGTGAAACCTCTCAGGGAATCTAGATGAAATCATTCTTAAATGTATTGTCAGCCAGCCCCTGGAAGGCCCCATTTCCCTGCTCTTAGGCCTAAACCCTTAGGAGGCTTTCACCTGCATGTGGGAAGCTATGAATGCAAATAACCATCAGCGTTAATGCTAATTTATGACTCTTTAGTGGTGTTTATCCAGCCTATAGTCCTCAACACTATGCTTTAAGAGGGACGAGTGGGAAAAGAGGTACACCTTTGGGAGTGGGGATGAATGGGATTTTCCACAGCCAATATTTAAATGAGTATTTTTCTCCCATAGGACAAGCAAATGCTTTTGAATCTTTTCCTGATTCCAGCTCCTCCGTCCAAAGGGCATTGTGATTCACATGTTAGGTGAAGAAGGTCTGAGACACCTTCAGAAAGATTTTGAGTAGGTAAGGCGAGATAGCCAGAGAGAATAGGGGAGAGGGAGATTAGGGGAGTGTGGCAGATCATTTGTGTCTGGGGATGAATAAAGGTTGAATTCGTGTGCTCTGGCTGCTAGCTCCCGCTTTGGTGTCCAGTGTGGGAACCTAGATGGGAAAGAATGGGCTGCTCCATGCATTGAACTGAGAGCCCTCCCGGGCCTGGCTGGCCATTTGTAGGGCATCAATCTTGCTTTGCTTTGCCTGGGGAGCCTTGTATAGAGGCCATGGTCACTATGGCCTGAGGAGAGGGTTCGATGGCGGGATCAGAGTCCCCACAGGGAAAAAATAATGTGACAAGCTGTCAGAACATGGCGACTGGGTGACTCCTGTTCCCTCAGTGGCCAGGGGGCCCTGCCAGGCCCTGCATCCTTCAGGGCTGGGAGCTGGAGAAGGGAACAATATAGGATGTGTGATAGATTACACACCTTTCCATCAAACCCCAGTGGAAGCCTTTTCTGGACTTCTGGAAAAGGAGGAGTGGAGTATAGCTTTTTCCAGGACTGGAATGTTGTGAGCAGACCATTTTGAAGGGGTTACCTTCAAAATGATAAGGAGACATGAAATATTTGAAAATCTAAAAGGATGTTCACTGAGGTCAATGAGGAAGAAGGCTATTGGGAGGGAAGTCAGGGGGCAATAACAAAATTGGGTAGGAGTTCCTTAATGTAGGATAGTTGTCTCAGTCAGGATGGCAAGGTTATGCTTCAATAACAAACAACCCACAGGTCTTACAGACATAGAAGAGTGTGTGTATGTCTTGTTTCTTCTATGTGTCCCTGACAGCCTGGGGAAGTTGCTGTATGTTCTCCTCACTTGGGAAACCAGATTGATAGAACTTTCTCCTGATTGTGACAGAAGGAAGAGGGGATACAGAAAGTGTTCATTGGCTCTAAAAGTTTTCACCCAGGTGTGACAGACTTTACTTCTGCTTACATTTCTCTGTCCACTTCAGTGTCCTTGTGATGTAGTTCAAAGCTCATTCCTGCCTGGCCATTAGAAGGCAGGCTTGTGAGAACAGAGAAGGACAGTTGGCTAGAATCTTTAGACAGTGTGAATGCCAGGGCATGTGCTCTGAGCTCATCTGAGCTCATCTCCCATTCTCAAGTCTTGGACAAACCATTTTTTTTTTTTTTTGGCAGTAGGGAATAAGCTGTTGAAAGAAATGCCGGTCAAAGGCACATGTATCTCTATACTGGAGAAGATCAGAATGAATTAGAAGTGTCTTTATATGACACATTGCTTAAAATACAGGCTAAACTATAGCTCCAGACTAATTAGTGAGGAAATCCCTCAAGAAGGAAAGATGGAGTATTGGTAATAGGATTACCTGTCCTCTCTCTTGTGCTTGGGGAAAACTTGCATATAGTATCTTCATTAATCACAGTCTTAATGGCTTTAATTTTCCACCATTAACTGACTACCAAGATCAAAAACATTTAGTAAGCAACTTTCAAAGCAGGCCAATATGCCATGCTGAGTGCCTCACAGCTGGGATAAACCTCCCTTTTAGGAATTTATAATTATGTGGACAGAAATACACAAAGCTGCTAAGCACATAGTGAAAACAATATGAATGTGGATATTGACACTTTGGGAAGATTGGAGAATGAATGTTTTATGTTTTCCCCCAAAGGATTATCAGTAGAGAAGGAATCATGAACAACATTTAGGGAGAATTGACCCAGAAGGATTTAGTTCATTTTTATGTGTGCCATTCACAGTGCAAGGTACTGGGGAATAAGTTATTGCCCTCTAGATGCTGGGGAGGGCAGCCACATCACAGCTTCAGTGTAAGTGTAATATGGGTAGTGATAAATAGTGATAAATTTAGTGGTAAATGCCCAGGAGAGATTTGACCCTAGGAACTCATGTATGAAGGGATGAAGATGACTCAGGCAATGAAATGACTTGTGAAAATGAGGAACTATTTTAGGCCAAGTGTTGAACTTGGGGGAATGTTTGGGGAAAGAATAATTGCCATTGTGAACCCCCGAAGTTCTATTTATAGCCACCAAATAGCCAAAAGAGCCAGGGACTAAAATATCTCCAATTAGAGATAAATAGAATGTTTACATCTTTTAAGAAGAAGGAGAGGTACAGGAAATATATAAAATGATACACTCATTTAATGGAGAATTTAGAAAGTTTAAGGAGACTAAGGTTGCCTTGATGGTATGCTGATCTAAAAACAGTGACTCCAAATGAGTTAAATGAAGTAATTCTTAGCCCATCTCTCTCAGAGCTGAGATGAGGGGTCCACTGTACAGGAAGCTCTGTATGTACTGTAAAGTATGATGATGTGCACATTGAACCACAGTGATGATGGGAATGTTTAAACTGAAGGACTGTTCAGTCAGCTTTGCAGACAGTTGTGGTGGTGATGGGGGTGGTGATGAAGGAAGGGAAGCAACTTCAAACAACCGAGTAAAGGTAGGAGAGGTAAGACCTGAAGTTCATGTGAAGGTTTTCAGTATCATAGATCCAAGAAGTGGAGGCAGTGAAAGAGGAAGAAGGGTGCCTTTCTCATCAGGGGGCATGAAGTTTGGACATGCATTAGAAAACAGGGCCACCATGGCTCTCTGCCCTGACCACATGCAGGGCACTGTCAGTTAACTTACTAAGTGTGGGCTCAGAGAGCTGGTCAGGACAGATGTGTTGTCTAAGATTCAGGTCAATTTAGACATCTCAGGGGCCAGCCAGGCCAAGGTAGGAGATTGTCATACCTTGGACAACAAACACTATGAGGAAATCTCAAAGCCAAAGACAGAGCCCCAGTTCCAGGTTGGAATGACATCCTGATCATTCTGTAGGCTCTGGGCTCCTCACCTGGAATCACCTGGTCAGTCTTCTCTGAGAGTTTTGGATTGCTTGCTTCCCACATGCCCTTGCTCCACTCCAGGCTGAACAAGGCAACTTTGGTGTCTGACTTTCACTGAACCTTTTCTTCACCATCAGGGCCTTTCAACCATCACTCCTTCCTGAACACTAGTTCTCCTGCTGCCAAAAGCAAGCTCTGACACGATTCTAGTTCATTCAAGATAAGCTCACATGTCATGTATCAAAATCACATTCATACGTTAATTTCTGCCTCTAGGAGACAGGAGCCTAATCCTGTACACACCTTGGGAAAGTTGTTACTTACCGTGCACTTTTTAATAAGTCTTGCTTGGTTCTTTAGATATTCTCTAAGACTTAGATTGCAGCCCCCTGCAGATAATAATAGCAATAATATTTCTAATAATGGTTATAGGTGTTGAGCACTTTATTCTTGTCACACAATTGCTAAGCAGTTCACTCACTTAATTCTCTCAATAGCTCTGTAAATTAGGTATTATTATGATACTTTTCAAAGAAACTGAGGCTCAAAGAAATTAAATAATGACTATAAAGGTTCCTAGTTGGGTAATGGTAAGGAAGAATTTTAATCTAATTCTATTTTTTTCTGCTTTATGCACATGTATTTTACTTTATTTTAAATTTTGTATTGAGGTACTATTGGTGTCCATCATTGTTAGTATTTCAGAAGTATATGTGGGGGTCATAGGCTGGGAAGTCAGCTTCCTGCTTCAGGTGCAATTACTGTGGCACTCCCATCCCATAGCATCCTTAGTCCACACCTGGCCCATTGTGCTCTCTACCTACTTTGTCCTCGTCCCTTCCATGCCCCCATGCCTCAGGCCTATGGTCAACTTTCTAAACTTAGCTTTTGAGTTTGACTTACATCTATCTAATGGTGCCAAAACTCATGCTCTTTCTCTTATATGGAGTTATTGCCCAATTTCACCACTGTCTGGGTTTCAAAGCAATCATCTGCTCTTCTGGTTCTTCTGTCCTATCTCACTGGCCCCTCAAGCTTTTCAAGTATGTAGGACTAGATTGTATCTACTTCCAGCCCCAACCCCTTGCCTAAGCTTACCTTTAGAACTATGGTTCATAGCTGACATTTTGTTTGAACATCCAATTATAATTTCCCAGTTGGAAGACAGGAAACAAAATTCATTCTATCACTTCTCCAACTTCTCCTCCCCACCCCACCCAGTTGTTCTCTCTGCCAGTAGCACACTGTCTTTTAGTTCCCCAGGTTTATATTTTCAGTTTCTCTCATTTCTTCTAACTCATCAGGTTTTATTTTATTTTAGGGATGTGTTAAGCTCTGAATGTCTCTTGTATCCACTGCTGAGTTTCTAGCCCATGACCCCTGCTCTAGGTCAGGCCTCTTTTGCTCAGGCTTGGAAGACAGAGATAGCTTCTAAAGCAAGCCAGCTGCTAGAACACACGGCACCTTTGTGCACATTGGAAAAAGGCTCCCTTTTCTCTGGATGGATGCGGTCCCATGCCAGGGTGCACACTTGGCAAGCAGATCTGGGACTCCATTCCCATTGGCTCCTTTAGGCCAGAGCATTTATGCAGTGAACAGATTGAACAACTGTGCATGGTGACCCCCGAGGTGAGCCATCCCCTTTCTTTGTGTTTCTCCCCCTTCAAGATATTGTCCTCTAGGGTGATTTCAAAATATTCAGCAGCTGGTATGACATAGGCACTGGTCAGTCAGAATGGACACTAACCTTTGCCATAGCACAGGATTAGCAGGCTTCCTGGGAGGCAGACTTTGACTCTTTAATGGATGGAACATGGGAAGTGTTTTTTTTTAATTAAAAAAATTTTTTTTAAGAGACTAGGTCTAGTAATGTTACCTGGGGTAGTCTTGAACCCATGGACTCAAATAATCCCTAGTCTCAGCCTCCCAGGTAACTGGAATTATAGGCATGTACTACCATGCCTGGCATGGAACATGGAAAGTTAGGAAATAACTAGGGAAGGGCTAGGGTAGCCTTTGGGAGATGGCATTAGTGAGTTTTCACCAACCAGTATATCTATATTTTAGTAATTTAACAACTGGCACAGCCTATCTTGTGTGTGGGATGAATGGTTGAATATTAACTCTTCTGGTTCTATTCTGTAAAGATCTCCATAGGTGGGTATCCAACTCTTGTCATCAGTGATGGCTAGATGTTCACCACATAGAAATCACTAATTTCTGCTGACAAGAAAGTGATTGTTTTGGGTAAGCTGATTGAGGTGTGGTTAATATCAGGGTAGTTTTCAGACTGACATGCCTGCAGGAGGTGCTCAAGATGTCCTTTCTCCCAAGCCTTCCAATCATTTCATCAGCTTCCCCCTTGTGCACTAACAGGTGGACATCCAGCCTTGGGACAAGACCTACAGGGATACACAGGCATGTACCTAGACTGCAGGGCGGAGGAGCTACACAGATGTTCAACACAGATATTAAACTCAGTCTCTCTCAACCTCTCTCTCATTAAGTTTTATTCTTTTTCTTACTACTTCCCATTTCAAATTGGTATTTCCTTGAGTATGTTTTACTGAGCACAATATAGAGACTGCTGGAGAGACAGAGGAGGAGGAAAGAAAGGAGGGTGTGTTGCCAGGCATGGTGGCTCGTGCCTGTAAGCTTCAGCCTATGAAGCGGCCGGGGCTAGGGATGGCAGTTTGAGTCCCGCCTGGGGCCCATAGTGAGACCTAGTTCCAAAAAAAATAGTTGGGTGTGGTGGTGTGCGCCTGTAATCCCAGCTACCTGGGAAACTGAGGCTGGGGATTGCTTGAGTCTGTGGTACCCCGGGCAATGAGAGCCTGCGGTTCCATGGGCAAAAATAGTGAGGCATAATCTCAAAAAAAAAGAAAGAAAGGAGGGTGTGACTGGGAGTGTGGTTGGAGTATCTCCTCTGTTAGGAAAAAAAAAGATATGCTGTGCCTTGGATAGGGGCCTGACTTTGGAGAGGGTGGTAGGCTCGGTGTATCTGGCTCTTCAAGTTGCCAGATCTAGAGGGTCTATCCTAGACAGGAAGGGTCACAGCAGAGAACCCTGGCATCTTTGCTCCCTCTGGAGAGAGGACCCCAGTGGTGAGTTCAGTGAATTTTCTACCAGTCCAGCATTATGGTGTTTTAGAGTTGGTTTTAATGAAGAAACTAAGTGATGAGTAGTTAAAAACTCTCCATCTGGATTGATAAAGTTTTTACCTACCCAAAAGCATCTCTAACTCTACCTCTGTATCTCTACATCTCGGCTCTGCACCTACCTCTGACTGTGAGTGCTATATCTACCCCTACCTCTGATGCTCAACTCATGACCTTTTTTCATTACTTCTTGTTCCCCCCATGTGGTTGATGTAACATGTGGAATCTGAAGACTTCACTGTAAAGGGTCTCAAAGCAGAGGAGGGCAGGAGTTGTGTGTGGGCCGCTCAGTCTACTTAACCCAGGGCAAAGTTCAACTCCACTCAACTATGTCCATGATTCCTCCCACTGCCTGATAGCTATAGCCCAGGGGCCAAGACCAATCTGTGGACCAGGGACTGTGACAAAGAAGGCCAGTTAGCTGGCCACATACCCATGTAGGTTCAAGCCTACATTTTCCAACTCTCCCTAAAGCTACATTTAGCTATAAGACTAAATTCTAAAAGTGGGATTTGTGCAGAAATATATCCTGATGATTTGGGGGAAATGACCTGGGATGCTATGATCTTATATGTTCTTCTCTCTTTGCCTATCTAGATTAACAGTTGACAAACCTGTCCTGCAAAGGACAAGCTAATACAAGTTTTTACCTTTGTGGGCCATATCATCTTTGCTACAACTCTTCAGTTCTGTCATTGAACTTGAGGAAAGCTACAGACTATACATGGTAAATGGGAGTGGTGGTGGGATTGGGCTTGAGAGGGTAATTTGTCCATCCTTGGCCTAGTGTGCATAGCTAGGAGCAGCCATCTTGGACCGTGAGGTAGAAATTGTGAACTGGGGATGGCAGAAAAATAAGCCAAGGAACCCAAGTCTCTGTCATTACAGAGCCATCCCACGAGCCCTGGATTTCATTTATGCGAGAGAAATAAAATTCTGTCTTGTTTAAGCTGCTGTCAGTTGCAAATGAGCCTAATCCTGACTAATACACCATTCATGTGTGGTTAAGCCTGACTCATGAGTGGGAGACTATTGAAGAATGTGGTGTCAAAGCTCTAGCCAGGAAGGAAGCATGTATTTTCCAGGAGCATGTTCCATATGCTGCCTTTCTGGGGCAGTTTTCACCCACTCAGTTAACTGAGACCACAAATAAAACTTTGTGATTGATCTTTGTGTGGCCCACAAGATGGTGAGGAACAGGCAGAAAAGTCAATGTAACTGCTAAGCCCTGGTTGGCAGAAGGCAACATTCCACACAGCAAGTTATCCCACCTTGCTTCCACCCTGGAACCCAGTGCTCAGACACATGCTAATGAGATTTACAAGGTGTAAATGCAAGTGCACTGAGTTTTAGCACTATTTTTTTGTTTTTTCATTTAGAGTGTCAGTTGGAAGCTGTCTCTGGCATAAATGCTATATGGAAATCCTGTGGCTCCCTTTACTAATTCTTCCAATGATTTAGTGTCTTCTTGTCAAAGAATTGATTATCGAATTCTTTTGGGAAATCGCAAATCACAGCTTGTAGGATTTGGAAGTTTAGCTAACTGGAAGAATGATGGGGTAATAGAAAATAAAAGTGCCATGGAGAAACATGCAACTTGCCTCTGACCTCAAAAATGTTTGCTTGCCCACAACTATTGGAATGTGCTGCTCCTTTACCAAGAGATGTAGTCTCTCCTCTCGTGCTCCCAAGTAATGCTACAGTGATTTTTAGGGGTGGATTGTTGCTGCAGGGGAGACTTGGGGCTGCTATTCATGGAGAAGAGAAAGTGGGGTGGTCGCATGCTCACACTGTCTTCCAGCATTTGTGTGTGTGCAGGCATGAATGTGATGCTTAGTGAGATAATGAGACATGCACAAAATATTGCTTATATTTCACAAAATAGGAAGAACAGGCTATTTTCAAGAAAGAACTATTTTGATTAGATCCAAAGAAGAAAGTCTTAACCTTTGGAGTGATGAACTGCTACACTGGGAAGCTGAATCTAGGGTGGTGGGAAGAGCATGGACTGCAGAATCACACAGGCTAGAGTTCACATCTTGCCACAGCCTCTCACTTGCTGTTGGATCTTGGGAATGTTGCTCAACCTCTCTGTGCCTTAGTTCCTACTTCACAGGGTGACTTTATAGGTGGGAATCAGGCTTCTTTTAACTTGATTCTCTGCCATTCTTAGCAGATACTTTTACCTCATGGTGTGATGTGGCTGCTCTCTCTCCAGCCATCACACAAGCATTTTAGACCAAAATAGCAAACTATACTCACAAGCCAAATCCAGTCCAGCACTTGTTCGGTTTGCCAGAAATGCTGTAAAGAATGAATGCAATAATGTTCATAAAAGGCTAGCAACGTGTCTTACCCAGAGCAATGCTCAGAAAACATGAAATGACATATTGTCTTTGTGCAGGTCAAGCAATTATCCTCAGCAAGGGAACTTGACCAAGACCGGGTGGGCTGAGTCTACGCACGCTGGATTGCCCTGAGAACCAGGACAGCTTCTGTTGGGAAGATCTCTGATTTCCTTCCTTTATGTCTTCATCATCTGGATCGCAGATAAAAGCTGTCCAGGCTTTCTTGGCTGGGTCACAAATTCTCACGATTTTGTGGACAACCATTTGTTGCAGCAGCCACAGCAGCTGCTGATCATAACTTATAGGGTTATTGGGTTAATGCCTACAGGGCAGGGTTCTCTGCTTTTCTTGCCAGTGTATCCTTAGCAGTACTAACTGACCTGTAGTGGGTGCTCAAAACATGTTTGCTGGGTGAATGAATAAATGGAGGCCTTGTCACTCTGATTGTATTTATATTGCAGCTTTCTGTTCCCTTAGATCAATTTGCATAACTATTTTCCTAACATGACTGACTGTGCCCTCTGGCCCCAGCTTCACATCCATCAGTTAGGGTTTGTACTTCAGTGAGCTCCGAATCGGCTGGTTGTGGAGGAGGAGTTGACCACAGGCTTTCAGAGGGGGTAGGGTCAGAAGTCTGGGGAGCTGTCAGGTAGCTGGAGACTTCGGCTTTAGATGGGCTGCTGCATAACTATCTGCTTTCAAAGGCTTTGGGCTAATCAGAATTTCAAAGGATACCTTTAAATGTAATAGGATTCTACCTGAAAGAGCAATGAGTGAGATGTTGGATCTGCTTATTCTTCTAGTTGCTATTCCAGGCTTGTATCCAAGCTAGCTAAGGGCTTAGGATTTTGTTTTGATTCTGGCACAGCATGGAAGGGTGTGAAGGCAGGATGGCATTGTTGGTCGTTGATGTGACAGTGTTGTTGGTGGTGGCAACAGAGTGGTGGCCATGGCAGGACCAAGGGGAGATGCTCTGCCAGCCTCCGTGTCAGGCACTCCGAGAAAAGAGGAGCACGAAAACTGACCAAACAGTGTCCTTCCCCCCAGCTTGCTGGGTGAGACAGCAGTACATGCCCCCTTCCCTTCCCCATGGCAGCCTTTTCAGACTTTCAGGCTAGAAAATCATCACGAACAGACAGAATTTCATGTGGAAAGTGCTAAAAATTCACTTCAGGTTTAAATCACTAATATTAACACTTGCTTTTTTTTTTTAATAGCTGTAGCTTTTGACTGTAGTAGACTTGGGAGAAATCATGGAGAAGAGAAAATAAAACCACCTAAACAACCCCTTCTCAGAATCATGGCAGAGGGAGGGAGGGCATGTGGGAAAGTGCTCAGGTACATATGGTGTTTAAACAGATCTGCACCTGCTCTTCTCAGACCAGCTGGCAGAATATTCAAAGGAAAGTAGCACTCTTTCTGGAAATACTTGGGACCGAAAGCTTCTGCAGAGGGCTTGATATGAGTGTTCAAGGATCAAATGCATGAAGACTGTGCCAACTATCATCTTAGATATTTGAATAGGACTCAAAAAGAGGCTGTATTTTTCAGACAGGTTTTCAGGTTTTCAAACCTTGTACGGTTTGCTTTTGCACAAGAAATGACTGAAGCAGCCACATCTGTTTTGCTTGGAAAAGAGTAATTTCCATACTAAGTTGTTTTAGAACCAGAGTCCTGGCATTACTTGAGATACAGTGGAATAAGAATATTTGTCAGTTCATCTGAACAGTGGAAACATCAGGCCACAGTGGGAGGTGGCCTGTATAGTTCCCCAAGTGTGCCCCCCTCCACCAGGACTGCTAGGCCCAGCTTTCAGAGAATTAATTCATTGCACACAGCCTCTTACTGACCCTCTCACCCCTTGGCCATCTTGGAGCCTGCTCTCTTGATTCTGGTTCTTGGAGTGTAACCTCTTGGAGACAGTTACTGAAATTTAATGGAAAGCATGTGGAAAGAATGATATGTTTGGGCCAAATCGACAGCTCTCCTAAATAGCTATGTCTGGGCATTATTCCTGAGAAACTACATTTAGTCTCTCATAGAGTGCACAAGCCTGAAGGGTACAAACAGCCAACTCTGCTATTTAAAGCCATCCAGGGTTCTTGCTGTGCCTTTTGTCGAGTGCAATTGCATTATCTAATGAATAATCAATGTTCAGCTGACACCTGAGGGTCCACACACTAATCCTGAACTAAATTTACTGATTTGTTCTCTGTTTCTAATCTTAACCAGTGAGCTCATTTCTCCTAACACTGAATCTCTCTTTTGGCTCTGACCCTCATCCCACCAATTTTCGTGAATTCCCAGAGGACCTGCGGGCCCTAGAACCACAGATGTTATAATTTAGGAGGCATGGATCATTTGCAGATGATTGGCCCTGCTACTGCCCTTAAGCTTCTTTAAAATTTTTTCTCGTTCATTCACTAGCCTCATACTCAACAAATATTCCTTTGCCAGAGACTTGACAGGTGCTGAACCTGAAATGAGATTTTGGCTCAGTTCCTGCTTCTGCAAGCCTGTATTGTTACAGGTCTGGATGTGGGGGTAACACACCTTGATTTTGGGCTTCTATCTCTGGGTCTTATGTTGGATAGACCTTGTTTTTAATTTCTAAGAATCTGTAGATTCTATACCCTGCTCTCCTGGTATGGAACGTTTCTCACTTGCTTAGAAATGCTGTACTGCTTAGTGGTGGCAAAGTGTCATGGTTGATACTACACTATTGAGAAGAAAGCCTTTCATCTTCTTACCTGGTTCAAGACCAGCAGGCTGTGTCAATGCACCTCATGGGAAAGGACCATATTTTATTCATCTTTGCTTTCTTGGCCTCTGGCAAAGCCGAGACTATAGTAGGAACTTTCAAAATGGACAGCATATGATTGAATATATCTGCTTAAAGTGTGTATCTTACTCTAAGATCAATGGACTTAGCTTCTCATATGAAGGAAATTTTTGACGTTTAGTGCAGCATTCTCCATTCTGAAATGGACACAGGGGAGAGTGAGTCCTTTGCTCCCCATAATACAGCTAAACTGATGTGACCAGTCATGTCACCTAGCGGAGCTCATAGTCTCTGTTCTATAGAATGTTGGGAAGGAAGCATGGATACTTACTATGGATGGGGATTGACAGGAAGGGGAGACACTGATCAGAGACTAATAAGAAGTTTCAGGACCAAAATGGTCACTGGTGTGAAGTCCCTTCTCCGGAAGCAGGATTTTATTTGTTCAACAAATTGCAAAGGAGGTTCTATTCTGGTTTTCTAGTTATTGCGGGTGGAGTGGGGGTTTATTATACAGACAAAACAGATACAGTTTCTGCTTTCAGGGTGCATTTGTTAGAGCATTCATGCAAGGGTGTATGTGATCCATAAAGAAAATACACAAGACAGCAGAAGTAATAATTAGCCACACTCATTCTCTTCTCTTCTGCTAGTGCTTCCTATGAACTGACTTTGACTAGCGAGCAAAGGAGCTCGTGACACAGTCTATAGGAGTTCAGACTTCTGGGTTACAGAGTTGTGGGATAGGATTTGGAGTGGATCTGTACTCCTCATGGAAGACATCTTAGGGTCTCTAGGGCCTAGAGAGAAGAGAGGAGCTATAGAAGCAACTAGAAAGGAGACTCTGAACTATACCTCTTTGCCTCAGCAAGATGGCTTGTTCCAGATTGCTGCTTTGATGCCAGGCAGCCTGAGGTCATCCCATTCTACCCAAAGAAGACCACCCATTGTCATTTGTCAGTCCAATGCCCAATGCATGCTTCAAACTGCAGCCATGCTCAACTGTGCAGCGAGCCTCTGTCCAATGCCCCATCTGCCCAGCATTTAGGAACATCAGTTCACTTGAACATGGTCATGGGAGGTGGAGGACTTAATCCTCTCTTGTTAGAAAAATGAATTTGATATTTTTAAATAAAAATTGTATCTGTTTAAGGTCTACAACATGATTTGATATATATATGTGTGTGTATGTACATACACACATAGTAAAATGGTTACTACACTTGAGCAGATATAGATATCACCTAATATAGTAATTGATTAGCATGTGTGTGTGGTAAGAGCATCTGGAATCTCTTCTCTTAGCCAGTCTCCAGTATTCAATACTGTAATAAGCTCTTTCTGTATATGTATGTCTTTACATTTATCACCCATGTGTCTCTCTTTACTCTGACTTACCAGCTTATTTGAGAGTCTACACAGGTCAATCACCAGGGAATCTGAATCAAAATCTGCCAAAAGAGAAAAAAAAAGGTTATTGGTTTAAGATGGGAATAGAATGCTGAGATTTATCCCATCAGTCTACAACCCCAGGTTATGTACATAGTGTTATATATATCATTGCCACGCTGTGCATTAGATGTCTAGACTTATTGAGGGATGATGCTGGCATGAAGGCAGATGCTCATCCCTGGCCAAGGTGGGACTCAAGCGAGTTAGTCTGACAGGATGGAGTTCCCCTGTGCCTTTTCAGTTATGTGATAGCACCGGAAACGTTCCAACATGCAGCAGAGCCTCAGAGCTGTACTGCTGGAGGATTTAGAGTGCTTGATAAACTCTCCATGCTATTAAAACTTGTGGATTAGTTTTCTTTGGTTACAGACCTGTCTTTGAAATTGATGCTATGAATACTCTTCAGATAGAACCTACCTCCTTAATATGGTCAGCTGGATGGTGAGAAAGCTGTCCCCCTCCCATTCATCTGTGGCACTCTCCTGTTATTCCCTGCACCATCACCCTGGAACCTGATTTCAAATTAGGTCCCTCCAAGGGCCACAATCTTTCTATGTCTTGACCTGCTCTCTGATTCACTCAGTCTCCTCCTATAGCTATTTTGAGCCTCAATTCCTCTCAAAGTCCTTTCTTCATGGAAGCCCTCCTGGGGAGATTGCAGACACAGCTGCAATGTCACCTTGCATGTTCTTAGCATCTTCCCAACTACATGTCTCACAGTTCTGGAAAAAATCATTAATTGAACAATTAGTTGGTGCTGAGTGTTTGCTTTTCACCTTCCACCCCCAACTGACTGTAAACTCTGATTCGTTGTTTACCCCATGCTTGTGTGGAGAAGATACTCTGTAAATATATGAAGGAATTATTGACCACAGCTAAAAATGAGTTAGGAGTGGGTGTATACACACTGTCTAGAAGATAAATAAAAAGAGACATAGATTGGAAAGGACATACATTCCCGCCCACTCCCCACCCCATCCTTTCTTGGTGCTGAGAGTGAGGAGTTAGAGGTAGCAATAGAAAGGAGTGGTAGATGGGGAACAGACAGGAGCAGAGCTGACCAGTCAATTCCCCAGACACCTGGGGACCATGAAGAAAAGCTGTCATTAGATGTCTCAGTACTGATCCCATGTGCTCCAGTAAAAGAAAATCTAGTCAGGCAATATTAGCAGAAGAAAGCTCTAAAAATGTGAGAATAACAAACCGTCTTCTCTGCTGACTGATTTGCAAAGGTCTGGACTGGAGGCCTTAAGTGATAACAAGGTCAGGCCATTAGAAATTATTTTAGCTGCTGTCCTGACTTCTGGGGAATTAAAAAGTCAGCAAAACGAAGTGGATTATTTCTAGATGTCTGTGGCTCTCTAGTCCATCAGAATAAGCACATAAAGGTAGCGATATACCATTATTAAGGTTCAACAGCTCCAAATTATAAAATAGTCAGAAACCAACCAACCAAACAAACAAAAGCAGGATAAAAATCTAAATCTTTATTTAATAATGGCAGGTATATATTTGTGGGATCAGGTGGTCTCTGTGGAAGGGATCACATTATAAACTTGATCCTGACAGACTATGAGAAATAATGCCTGGACCCAAGTGGGAATAGAGTGAACATTTATAGGGAGCTTAGAGAAATGATTTAAGGGACACAGGAGAAAGAGATTGGTGAAATGGTTGAAGGAGGGAGTGAGAACAGGAGTGGAAACTGGAGAGTGAGGTTGAATGGGAGATGGAGTCTGACAGACCAAGGAGACAAATTTGACTGATAGGTACATGGTTATTGCAAATTGTTTTTCATTCATTCATTCATTCATTCATTCATTCATTCATTCATTCATTCATTCATTCATTCATTCATTCATTCATCATTCCTTTGTTCACTCATTCAATTATATTTTTTTGCTATTATCTTTTTTTACTATTCTCTTTTTGTTAGGTTTTTATTGGCTTAAAAAACTGTAGATATTAAATAGACACAATTTGATGTGTTTTGAGATAAGCATATACCCATAAAACATCACCATGAATCTATTCATAAATATCAATCACCTCTAAAAGTTTTTTTTCATCCTCCCCTCCCCTTTGGTTGTTTTGTTTTCTTTTGTGGTAAGGTCTATCCTTTCAACAAAATTTTAAGTATGCACTACAGTATAGTTAATCACAGACCCCATGTTGTGCAATGCACCTCCAGAGATTGTTTATCTTGCATTATTGAAACTTGGAAGACTTTGACCAACATCTCCTTGGTGCCTCCCATTCTCCCCTTCTTAGCTCCTGTATGCCACCTAGTTTCTACTTTCTGATATTTGGGGAACAAATTCTTATATTTTTGCTTTCAAGTTTTGAATTAATGATGCTTAATAATGATAACATCATTCCCTACAGAGTACACTGATCAATTAAGGGACTTAGTTTCTGAAAATTAAGATTTGTTATGTCTCTTTTCAGTGGCCTACTCTTGGGATTGTTCCATTCTCTGCCCATTTTCAGTTACAGATTTATTTTTTCCAAGCCTGAGATAGAAAAACATTGTTGATTACTAATAGTTAGCACAATAATGTGCAGTAGATTAAAAGGCAACATGACATATGCATAATTTTAACACATTATAATAAAATATAATTGAAGATGTAAATAATACATAGTGGAAAACTTGACAATATGCAATAAGATGTAAGAAAATAAAGTAAGGCTTCTTTATCTTAGCATAATGAAAAGGAGTTTCTGGTAAATTGAAAATTGTGGAAATCTGAAAGTTGGAATCAAGTTTGAACCCTTACACCTGCTGAGTCAGTCATAGACTGTATGAGAATAAGGTGGTAGAGATTTCTGCTCCACAGTTCCTATCTCTAGCCTGTCATTAGTCAAGAGGTGGTCTTTTAAGTGGTTGAAGTCTTTCTTAGGAATCATTTGTACAATCCCAACTCTTGATGAGGAGTTGCCCCTTAGTTTGCATGAAGTAACAATGTAGTTATTGGGTGTCAGAGTCACCATTTAACTGCTTTCCATTTTCATCTATTTCTTAGGTCTCATTTTCTATTTCATTTCATTTATTAAACCATGCTGTCTTCTAATGACCTGGACATATCTTCATTTCATTCTTAGAATATATAATAGCTTCTTTGTCTTATAAGTTACATATATTTCCTTCAGGTTGATTTCTACTACTACTACTTTTTTTTTTTTTTAACTATCCATACACTCTGTGTGTGTGTGTGTGCGCACGCATGTGTGAGTACATGAGTGTGCACTGTCTAGCAATTTTGATTGCATCTCAGGTGTCGGTAAATCAGTGTGGAGACTAGCTTCTTTTGTATTTGTTGATTTTTGCTTTAGTAGATAGTGGGAATCCTGGTAGATCACCTTGGATTGTAGAACTTTATATTTATATAGATCACAGCACCACAGTTTCATATATTACAGAGAATATATGTGAAAATCCCAGCATGTTTTCAAAGTCTCTTTAACTTGTTGAATTAGATCAGCAACCTCTATTTTTTTCTGGCATTGCAGTGTTGTCAAGGCTGGTTTTAGACTTTAGTTGGCAGGTCTAGTGTAAGTCTTACTTTGGGGCACAATTCTTACTCCATAGGTGTGGTATTTCTGGAGTCTCAACTGGATACTGTCAATATCCTCCAGCACTGCTTAACCTTTAGTATTTCTGTTTCACTCTCATCCTTAGACCAGCTGCATTCCAACATAGATACATAATCTCTTACTATCCAAATCTTGCTCAGTCCTTGGGTAAACACTTGCAGGGAGCTCTACATGCACTCTGGGGGGTCTTCTGCTCTTTTTCAAATTTTGTGTCCTCCCTTGTAATCTACTTACTTCAGTTGTTTCTACTGCGATTTGTACCTACTCACCCTGCCAGGAATTCTGTATTCTGCTTAGTCCACAATTTACCGCTACCAGTTGAAGAGTTGATCCCTAATGGAGAGCTGGGGACTCAACTCAAATTTTCCTTCTCTGAAAATCTTAGCTTTATAATTTTTAATGATTTGTGAAAATGTTTTCGTCATTTGTTTCATACAGTTTGAGTTGTTTTGTCAGAGTCAAGTATCCATTACTGGAAACAGCAGTCTCCACAGTAGTTTTTTGAACAAGGGATAATGAGAGGGTGTTAGTGGACAATGATAAGGGCTGCCTAACACAAGATGGCTTGTAAGGGCCAACACTTTGGACCAAGACACAGAGTAGGAGGGTTTTTCCGACTTCTAAGCTGGGAATTAAGATCAGGATGAGGTCTGCAGAAATACAAACAAACAAAAGGGAAATGCCATGATAGAAGAACTGCTGTGAGTTATTGATTAATTGGATGTGAAGAATGAAGAGGAAGATTAAAAATGGTGCCAGAAATGTTTTTAAAAAGACTCTTTATCTTGGGAGATACATACTGAAATATTTATGGATGGAATGATATAATGTCTGGAATTTGATTCAAAATAATCAAAATAGGGATGAGGGTGGGTTTTAGATGAAACAAGACTAGCCATGAGATATTTATTGAAACTAGGTTATGCATACATGAACCTATACTATATGAAGTCATCTACTTCTGTATATATCTGTCATCAACAAATTAAACAAACAAACAAAAACCAAGTGACTGAGGGATTTGATGCTGGGAAATGGAGTGTTGGTGTAGCAGGGAAGAGTACCCAGTTATGAGTTAAGGGAAAAAGTATTAATCAGTAACATTTTTTAAGTGTTGAAAACAGACTTTTATGTAAAAGTAAATTAAAGAAATGGTTTGTTCAAAATGCTCATTCTGTTCCTTTAGAAGTGTCCTCTCCTGTAAGATGTACTTGATTATCTGTTCGAAGGTGTGAGTCTTAGAGCCCATACTGGACTGAGGCATCTATACCACTCACTGATCTAACTGCCTATGCAGGCTGCTTATAATTAGCTGATAAAGACCTGTGTCGTCTGGGTCAGACTACAGTGAACAGGTTTGGTCAGACACTGGCACATATCTCCCTGAGTCAATTCTAGAATAAGTTCTGAAGGCATTTTGCTGTACTCCCCATTTCTGTCCTACCTCCCTGCCTAGTTGAATTTGCCTGGAGCCTCCCTGAGTCTTGCTTGTACTCCCTTCCTTCCTTCCAACTAACTGTGGACTCCATAATTGAGCCCAAGAGAGGGGACAGTTCCCACAGCCTAAGGAATTTCAGGAGAAGTAGAGAGACTTCTACAAGTTTTAGAAAAATAGAAAAATACTCGATGTCCTCTTCTACTTACTTTCCACTTACTTTTCTTGTTCATGCAACAAATCTTCAGTGACCACTGTGTACTGAATTTTGTGTTAAGTGTTGATTAGGGGCTCAAAGGTAATCAAGACACAGGTTCTTCCTCAAGAATCTATTGCTGGGCATGGAAGAAAGAAAAGTAACAGAGGTGTGTACAGGGATCAGAGGGCACAAGTGAGGAGTGAACAACCGCTAATATTTTCTCCTCCTGTTAGCTTGTGTTTTTATACTGTCCTTGCTACCTATGCATAATCTAGAGTCTCTTTGAATCTCAAATTTCTCCTTTTAAGATAAGACTATACTTTCTTATAGTTTGTGTGAATATGAAATTTTAAAATCTCTAAAAGGACTTTTGCAAGCCATAGGTGTTGGTGATGATGATGATAATCCTGCACAGGCACACCAGTGATAACTACAATCCTTGCTTTTCCCAGGTGACAGTCAAGTGATCATTGTTGCCTGCGCACTCAGCCATATTAAGATAAGCTGAGAGCTGTGGTCATTTATTTCAGGGAAGAGCCATAAGTAAGAGGAAGTTTCTTTTCTCCACATAGGTAATAAATCTTCTGCCTACTGACTTTTAAAAATGTTGAGCCAAATGCCCCTTTTGTCTGTTTAAGACCAACCACCACCTTAACATTTGTTTTGCTGTACAGTTTACAAAATACTTCTAAAGTCATAAATCACTGGTGTCTGATAATAATCCTTTGACTTAGTTGAATAGATTTCATTCTGACCCTCATTTCCAGACATGGAAAACATGGCCTGGAGAAATTAAATGATTTGCCCAAGATGTGTAGCCCGCAGAGGTAGAATCTATGCCTGAATTCTGGTCTTCTCTTTCCTAATCTTTGAATCATTAACTCCTTCCTGTGAGTATCTGTAGCATGCAGAGCTTCTCTTTGATATCTTCAAAAGAAGGTTTCAATACAGCCTTAAAAATGTGTAAGAAACTATTTGTATTTTGACATGTCATGGACTGAGACTTCCCAGCCCAGACTACAGTCACAATCAATCAAGCAAACAAATAACTGTCTCCATTGTTTTGTGGATTATTTCCCCATGAGGCAGATGTTTACTTTTTACAAATGAAAGCTCATTGTTGTCAGGAACATTTAAGAGGCTTAACCTGTCTCCTCTGGCATATGGTGCAGGCTTTTCACGATAAAACTGGTTGTGTGCAGCGACAAACGAAATTGCAAGCCTCTCTCTGAAACTTCATCAGAAGCTATTGCACAGCCTCACTGCTTTCCTATGTGGGGGCTTGGATGGGCTTCTTTCACTGTGAAGAAAAAGAAAGCTGTTTCCTTTAGTAGAAAATACTCATATTTTAATGGGTATTATGTCATGAATTATTAAACTAACTTAACTTTAAAGCCAAGGCGAAAGAACACGTAGTGAAGAATGACCTTGAGACTCTTGAAAAATGGGAATGTTGACTGTGCCTGCAGACTCAAAGATGGATTTCTACTTTAGTTTATATTTATGCAACTGTGAAACTTGGTCCCTTGTTCCCAGAGAAATCCTTTGTGCAGCCGTGTGGAGAAAGTTATTACATTTTAGTGCAGAAAAGCTGTAAAGTTTCTTACCTCGCGTCTCATGAAAACTGAAGTGCTAGCGATCTTTGTGCTGGGGGATGGCCCTGAGAAATGAGATGTAGAATCTCTGAGAAGACAAAGGGAAACAGACAGGTATTGTTCTTTGAAAAAGAAGCCAAGTTAGGTTCTTACAAGTAATTTGTGCATAACCTGGGCCTCCTACAGTGTGCTCAGGTTTCTGATTCAAAGTCAAATCAAAAGAAGATAAGGGCCAGGAGGACAAAGGTGATCAGCAGGTCCCACAGCACACTGGGATCTTGGCAACCTTCGGAGTTAAGCTACCTTACAGGGCAGTTGCCTATTGGTGGGGGGGATTGAGGGAGGTATCAGAGAGCATTCCAGGGCAGAGTGGGTCTTTCAAAGCTTTGACTTTGGCCACTGTCTGGGCACCAGTTGCTGGGCAAAATCATGGACACAAATAGTGGGATGTGGTCTTGATTCTCCCAGTGGATGTTGTGAATCTGTGTCACACCCACAAAGATGTGTCACTCAGGTTTTCTTCTTTTCTTTGTAAATAGTTCAATTTTCAATTAACACTGTAGGAAGGAAAAGAAGATGAGTGGGGGTGGGTGGAGGAACCAGGAACTATTGACAGTGTATTAAATGCTTAGTTTTGTCTTAAGGACCATTCATAATGCAGATGTGTAGTATTATCCCCCATCTTATAGGGAAAAAACAGAGTCCCAATGTATAGCAGTTTTTTTCTTTTTAACTATATTTCAACGTGTAGAATTTTCAACATCAATAGTCTTACTCATATAACTGTGTTCTGTCTGATTCTAGACCTGCTTGACGATAGAAGCTCATGCATATTTACCCTTCTTATGGTGAAATTCTGCACTGACTGATTTTCACTTTTTTCTTGCTTGTTTGCGGAATCTTTGGTCATTATATGTTGATAACTTCTGTTTATTTCTCCAGCTCTACAATGCAGCCTTCTCCACTCTGTTCAGAGACCTGGAAGATTGACCTATCTTCCTTTTTTTATTTGCTAGAAATATTCATTTTAAAAGCAGCATTTAATGGGGAAAAGCAACAGAAGTGATTTAAAGCCCTAAAATGTATTGCTTCAGGTAGGTGTTATTGCTAGCTGTAGCTTCACCCCATTTCCTAAGCCATTTCAACTGACTTCAAGTTCATAAATTTACAATGAGGTAAAAGCCCAACCAGGGTGCAATAGAATACTCCATGTTAGAGGGGGACAGCATGGCACCTCAATGAGGTCTCCTTTGGAGCACCTGTGCACCAATGCACAGTTTTTCTTCTTGCACATCTGAACATGATTCTTTGGATCCTCTGGCTATGACTGAATTAGTTTCCTGATTCTAAATGTGCCCTTTTGTTACCAGGAGTTGAGACAAGCTTTCAGACTCCCCTCCTGTGCACCTCAATTATCTTCATGTGAAGGTCAGAAGAGTTGGCAGATCTAAAGGTTGGGAGCACTTATTTAAGGAGAACCTTCCATTCCAGCACAAACCATCCTTCATTTAAGGCTGAAACCTCCTTCTTTCCAGAAATGGTGAGTCCTGGAGGATCATGACCATTTTAAGCTGCAGACATTTTAAGTTCCTTCTTCTGAGACTTCATCCCCAAGAGGAACCATCTAGCCATTTGTTTTTAAATCACATTTCTAAAGTTGTTCCATTTCTTCAAGGACTGTTGCAAAATCATTACATAATGCTTGCTGTTCTGGGAAAAGACCCTCCCTTCTTCCATCTTCTACCAACATTTAAGCCATGTGCTTTTGGTGATTTTGTTAAAATGACTCAATTTCACTTGCAAAATTTCTAGTAGCAGTACGGCGTCAACATGACCTATGGTGGATTCCTGTGGTGATGCCAGGGTTTCACTGTTGACAGCTGGGGTGGGATCCTTGTTCCCCCAAATCCCAAGTAGCTGTCTGGAAATTTCTCCCACATCTCCATGTTTAGGGTCAGAGTTTCTGGTGCAGTGCCTCTGAGAACTGTCTCTAATTTTGAGCTCCTCTGCTGTTTTCTGCTTCCTCTCTAGTTTTCCTCCTGATAATGATGTCTGAAGTTTTCAACCACCCATTCTTTCATCTCATTTGAGAATTTGGTAATATTCTCTGTACTACCTGAATGAGGATGTCTGAGAACATTGGCCTTTTGGATTTTACAGGCAGTGGACTCTTAGGAGTGGCTCAAGCTCACATGTCTGTGGGCTGGCTATGCAGAGGGCAGAGTGAGAGGTGCAGAATGACCACATTGCATATATACCAGTCTTCTTAACCAGGCACATGACTGGGCCCCCAGTGCCACTGCTCCTGCCTTATGAGTCTCAGCAGCAGCTATCACCAGACTTACCTATCTTGACCATTTCTGTGACCATCCTTGACCTTTGACTTCAGTTGGCCAATGTGAAAGGCAAACCAGGCTCTGGGGGCCGGTGGGTGGGAAATGAAACTGGGGTGTTTAATTCCCCAGGTTTCTCCACTGAAGGCCTCCAATCCTGTCAGAAGCCCCCCTGTGTGCAACTTTCCCTGTTTTTCATAACTGCTTTCTCTCTTAGCCCTCTGGTCTTAGAGGGTGGCAGCACCAAGCAACAGCTCCCTGCCCCTGTTAGCCTGGATACTTCCCTAAATATAATTCACATGTCTGTAAATGAGCACCTTTCTTGAAGACAGTTGCATAGTTCAGTTTGAATGTGCAATGTGTTACTTCCAGGAACCTTGACTGATAGAGGTATATGTCACCTTAGTGATGTCATAGTTGGTGATCTGGTGTTGGATCCATGAATGATGTTTTTACTGTTTTAGATGATTTTTGTCTCCCCCACTAAGGATTTCCTATGTATAACTTCCATTAAGGCTAGTTTATCATCTGTCACCTTCCTTTTGCCTTGCTACTTGCTCTCTGAATTTCCTTTTTATATCTCTCCTTCCCCCAATGGAGTCTGCAAGACCAGGGAAAGTCAGGCTCCATTAGTATTTCCTAGGATTGAGTTTATTTAGTCTCCAGAGTCACTGTTCTTGTATTAGCATTTCTCTGCAAAGCAGTCTGTTGGATTGTCTTGAGAAAACAATGCACATTTGCTAACCATCTAGGGAAAAATTATTATTTCTCCAAAAAAGAAGGGAAATAATGAAAATATGTTCAGTAAATAACAGGAAGGATAATAAAAAAGGGGAAATGGCAAAAGATTCAGAATCAAGGTCAGTTTCCTCCATTGTTGGATTGCAGTAAGCATTTAAAGGTAATAAAATCTTTTTCCTGTATAATACATTTTATATTAAAACTGCAGTCATTTAAATGAGGGATTTTATGTCTGCACAGTCTTTATTGAGCATGAAGGATTAAAAAAAATGCTTCTGGTGTGTTTTTTTACCTTAACATTTTTTTTTTTTGAGGAGGTTTGAGAAATCCTTTCATGCCTCTTGGACTCCCCCAAAAGAAGATGCAGAGGTGGGGGTGGCCATAGTGGTTTGCGAAGTTCCTCACTTAATGTGATTTAACCTCAGACCCCTGTTATTCTGGGTGTCTGTGACTCCTGAATAAACAGTAAATCTTTTCTGATGGTGTGGCAGCTTTATGATGTGGATTCATGCCTATTTGCAAGAAGCATGAGAGAGAGCTTTTAATACATTTTTCCACCTTTTATTGGTGATTTAGCCAAAGCCTGTGTCTATCAGATGGGTAAGGTGTAAGGTGGCTGGTTCAACACTGCTGAAGGGCAGACCGGTGGTGCTCAGTGGTCATTGAACAATTGGTTTCTGGTTCCAGGATGGGAGAGATGTGGTGCTATTTCATGAAATGAATTAGTTCTGTTGCTAAAGATTCATTGACTCAAATTTTCCTGAGGCCTTTATCCTTCATTGTTGAGAAATCTGTGATAGACTCCTGATCCTAAGATATCATGAGCTAGCTAGGTTCTCCTTTTATCCTAGGATCATGCTGAGTGAAAGTCTTCTAGACTCATTTTGTGGCTATTCATTTAGGCAGATTGGAAGGGACCTCAGAAAATTTGAGGGTGTATTGGTTTCTGATATAGCAAAAGGAAAAACTCAACTCACCAAGTAACTTCAGTTTTTTCTTGGTCATTGGTGGTGTTCATGGGGTTCGATCTGCATGACTTCTGCTCAAGAGTGTAGCATAGAAGAAACTAAAACACTCAGCTCACAGCTCAGGGGTATTTGAAAAGTGTATGTGTGTGAGAAACTATATACCAAGGGAAGTAGATCATTGTTGGTGGGCATCTGAACTGAGCTGGAGATGCCTCATAATCTATAAATATCTGCTCTTTGAGTTAGAATTACCTGAAGATGACAGTTTATACCTTAGATGGCCAGAGTGGTATTTCCCATTGGGTGGTTAACAGTACCTTTTAAAAAATCTGAATTTCCCTAGTACATTGACCTGACCTGATTGTTCCTAGCCGCAACTTTAACTACGCTTTTAAAAATAGCCTGGAAGCCAACACAGTGGAAAAAGCATTTACTTTCCACGACTATTTTTTCCCCTATAATGTCACATAGATCTAAGTCTTGTCTCTATCTTCCCACTACAATGGCAGCATATGGTCTATTGTTACAATCAGATATTCTTGTGGGTGGTGCATGGGTGAATGGAAAGGTTTTTATTGTTGAGTCTAAAGCTGTTGTTTTGAAACTGGCAGTAAAGTTTTCTGCAGCTTCATTTTAAAAAGACTTAAATCTCACAGGAAGGTTTGGCTGATATGCTCTGATTTTATTTTGGATAGTGTCAGCTAATATTTACCCTGGGCTCCTGAAAATTGGTCAGTAGAACTTTCCATGAAGGGGGAAATGTGGACAAATACTGTTAGCTTACATAGTTCTGAAGGCATTGACTAGTATAGAAAGATGATCACACCATTCCTTAAGGCAAAATGTCTTGATCTTTTTGCTCTTAAAGTGCATATTCTCGAAAACCATATGAAAGCTTGTGAAAAAGCAGGAAACAAAAGAAAGAGCAAGTGGGTGGAAGGTAAATTAGAAAACAAAACTGCTAGACCTGGGAAAGAATCACCTCATTAGAAAAAGACATTTTTATGAAAATAATGAATTTTTATTATGCAGGGCAGAATCAAGAATAATTTTACTGCATAGGCACTTGAGCACACACACACACACACACACACACACACACACACACACAAAGGAGAGAGGGAATGCCTAGACACTTGAGCACAAACACATACACAAAGGAGAGGGAATGCTACAGCAGAAACATGGTGTGCTTCATAATTCTGGATTTGTTTTTTTGAGTTTTGAATTAATTAGATACCATGTTGAATTCCAAATGTGATAATTAGGCAAATTAATGCTGCAGTGAAGTTATTAATGAGGCAAAATATGCTAATATGCTTTTGATAAAGAGCTCCTCTTCTGCCTTACCAAGAAATTGGCAAACATCTTTTATTTGGGGCCAGACAGCTTATCTCAAGTGATTTACTAAAAAGGTTCTTGGCCGTATGCTGTGAACAAATGTTGTAAATAGGGGTTAATGTCTAAATTTTTGATATATGTGAACCTTGATGAGGCACAGCGAATCCCATGAGACTCTCAGCCTGACTTCTGAATGGCAGCAGGACTTGGAGTGGCCATGGGCCCTTGGCTGCCCTTCAGTGTGACTATGAAGGTGGCAAATACCTCTGCTCACTATTGTCATCCTCTTAGCGTCGTCGTTGACTTCCAACCTGAGGTGTATGCTTCTGCCAACCCGCCAAGCGGCAGGTTGCTTTGCAGCAGACTTGGTGTCTCCTTTGGTTTTCAGATGCTCAAAACTCCTAACCCAGGATCATTAGGGGGCCATTTAGTGGTCTGAAAGTGACACAGCAGAATTTCTCTTTCCGATCATAACCCTGCTATTCGGAGCTCACGGGTATCCGGGACCCTCCTTAGGAACAGGGGGAGAAACCATCTACCGGGGAGCTGGCCAATAACAACAAAATTTATGGAACTATGAAATGATTCCCCATGGGCGTTTATTATTTTAATCCTTTTATTCACACAGTCTGTGAGGACACAGCCTGTGCAAGTTTGATCGATCCAGTTATGCTGTTTACTACATGAGTTTCATTCCGCCTCAAGGAGCACTGTTGTGATGGCTGTAAATCTGAGGTGGGACGACCTCAAGAATGTACGAGGGGAGCAGTCAGTGGTCAGTCATTGGCTAATGGGTGCTGCTGAGGTGGGCTCTGTAGCAGGGTAGAGACTGCTTATTGTTAACTGTAAACAGTGCCTGAAGTGATTGCATGCTTTAGGAGTGCGTTTGACTGCAAGTCACAGTAAGCATTACTAACAAGGACACTAGTAAACACAGAGTTTGTTATATAAAGGGAAACTCCAGAAGGCAGTCCACAATGTGTGTCAGGATTCTTTGCTTCCCGCCATCATGTCATCTTAGTAGGTGACTTGTCTATAGGGTGCAGATGGTGGCTGCACCTGTAGCCATAGGATGGGTCAGTCAGGCTATTGGGAAAGTTTTCCTGATGCTCCCTCAATGGCATCATTTCTAGTCACTGGGCAGAATTCCATTACCTGGTCAGTCCAGCCCAGAAGGTCAGTAGGTGAGGCTGTGTCCACGTTCGTTGTCCTACAGTTTTTGTTCTACTGCTTTTCTTGGCACCATATCCCAGGGATGAGGTGACATCCTCAATTGGCTGTCACTCCAGGGTACTTTTCTGGAAATCTGGCTGCCAGGCCACATCTGGTAGGAAATGGAGTTTTAGTTAAGAAAGTCATTTTCTCTCAGGCAAAAGGCAGCATAGTGTGGTGAATAAGCCTATTGACTTCAGATTGAGCTGTGTGACTCTGTACATATGACTTTCATCTCTCAGACTCTTAGTTCCAGTCTTTGTGAACTGGAGGACTTCCCTGGGGTTATGATGAGGAAGTAACCAAGACAACAATTTCAAAGTGTGTAACATATTTAGCTAGTTAATCAGAAGCAGTTGTCAAGGTGGTAGATTAAATCCAGGTTGCATTAGTAATTCAGTGAGAGATGTGAAATAATAGATGTAAAATAAAGAAAAAATGGTTACACAAAATCTTTTACCTATTAAGTGAATCGATTCTAGTAGATGGAGTAAGTTTTACTGAGTGGATTGATGATTGGGAGGATGTAAATGGGAGTCAGGTGAAGTCTATACATAAGGCAGAGCAATAGAAAAACCTGGAAAGGATGAGAACAGCAGAAAGGAAGCAGGGAGTCTCTAAGATGAAATGCTGGATCTGGAGTTGCTGGGGAGAAGAGGGAGACCCAATAGCTGTGAGGAGGGAATGGAGACTGAGCAGGGATCAGTCTGGGAATTTTGGCATGAAGTTGTACACTGTATGATACAAACCCGTTTTTTGATTTTCTGTATAACTTTCTGGAAAGTAAGTCTGATGAATTCTTTGGTGCACAAGGGTATTTTGGTGAATGTGAAGAAATACCGAGTCTTGCCTCAAGGTTGGTGTGAAGGTACAGCTGACACAGTTCCTGGAATGCTGTTTTTGCACACGTATCCCCACTAAGTTAGGTTTAAAAGTGACACTTAGATCATGCACAACATACCGGAGAGAAACTTGTGTGACTTGAGTGTTAGGCTCTGAGAAGCGGAAAAAGGAATTGGCATTTTGGGTGAGGTTTTCTTTCCATTTCACTCATGAGAGGATACCCTGAAGGGAGATGGACAGACACAGCTCTGTTTCCCTTACTAGGTCTTGATGCCTCTGTGTGATTGATTCAGAACATGTGTGCAATGTTAGCATTTGAAAATGAATTACTTATTTTTTATTTTTATTTGGAACAGCATACTTCTAAACAAAAGCCAATTACTATATTTGGTGCTTGATTGGAAAATACGAATCAGCAATCTATTTCAAAGTTGGAGAAAAAGCTGACTGCTTTGAATGTATTGAATAATGGCACAGTATTCTATTTTTATGAGGAAATCAAGAGATTTTCAAGGGTTCTTGGGAATATACTTTGTTTTCACGGCATGGGCCAATTTTAGAACTCAACCCTTGAGTCAATTGTGACTCCATTGAATATTAACAAGCAAAAAACATTAATGTAGAGCAGGTTGAGATCACAGACTACAAACTCACTTTTTTTTTTTTTTATCATGGCCAAGCATGATTTTATTTTTATTGCAGTAATGTTGGTTTACATCATTATTTGTATTTTCGAAGTAGAGGATCCCTGCTTTAGGAGCTGTTACCATAGCATGTCTACCACAAAAGCACCCACAATCCAGCATTGTAGTCCCCTGTTCTTCCTCCCCAAGTGGGTCTCACCTCTCTCCTCTACCCTCTCCCCCTCTCAGTGCCTCACATTGCCCAGGGTACCACAGACTCAAGCCATCCTTCAACTTCCCAGGTAGCTGGGATTACAGGCGTGCCCCACCACGCCCAGCTATTTTTTGGGACTAGGTCTCACTGTGTTGCCCCACGTGGCACTCGAACCGCGATCCCTAGCCCCTCTGCTTCATAGGCTGAAGCTTACAGGCACAAGCCACCATGCCTGGCTCTGAGGGTTAGTTTTGAGACAAACTCACCTTTTTAAGAAATAGGGCTTACTTTGTTTTCTCTGCCACTCCAGAATTTCTAATTTGTATTTCTATTATACCAAGAAATTTAATTTAAATGAACTTAGTTGATTTCCTGGAATATTTCTTTCCTGGAATAAGGACTCAGAGCTGGTGGGTGGAAGGACTTGGTGTTACAGATGTGGGGAGAGGCATCTGGTTCTGGCTTGTCATCTGCCCACATACTTGCTAGGATGTCCTCATTCTAATGTGGCTTCAAGTCATTTGTCCACTTACATCTCTCCTGGGGACTCTGTCCCACCCGTATCTTTCAATCTGCTTCTGGCTTACCTGCTGTCAGTCCTCTCTGGCACTTGGGCACACTGTTCTCCAGCCCCTCAGGGACTACAGGAAATGCACAAAGCTGGACAAGGTCACTCACCTTCACACCCAACATGGACATCACCTCTACTGCTCCTGTCCTCTGCAGCTGTGGGATGTCAGTGCTCTTATTAGATCCCTGGGCTCTCCTAGCATGAGTTGGGGCCCTGGGGTTTTTCTGAGACAACTGATGTGGGTTGATTTGGATATAGGCGGAGAACAGTCTTTGTCAGAGGCTCAGGGGTTTCTAAACTTCTGAGTTCTCTTTTTCCTATCCCCAGTTGGGGCAAACTTTATTGAGCTCTCAGGAACAGAAAAAGCTGTCTCTGACTTATCACATTTTGTTCCAAATCTTTTGTTTATGCCCCGAGTCCTAGGCTTTTGAAACTCAAACCCTTTTCCTCTCAAACTATTGCTCTCATTTTCTTCTGTGTCAGGCCTTCCCTGAGGAAAGAAAACCAAAATTCTCATCTGCCTGAGTGGCAGAAAGTATGGCCATCGGAAATACGGGTGAACATCAGTTAATGTTTGGGTGATTATCTATGACCATCTTTATGTTGGCACATAAAGATGCTGTGCCAACATTCTGGAGAGTATTTCTCTTTGCCTCCCTCCCACCTTCACCATCATGCTCTTAGCTCTCAGAGAGGACTAACAGACATGTTACTTCTTAAGGGAGATATTTTCTTCCCTTCACAAATTGGTAGAAAGCTTCCTTCAAAATATTCACAATAGCTTAATGCCCACTTATAGACTGGCAAACCACACTTCTTATTTATGTGTTGCTGATAGTTATTTTTTTTGCTTGTTTTCTGTGTATTTAAAAAACACCAAAGGCTAGAGGCTTAGCAATAATTTAGGTAAAAAATATAATCAGAAGCCAGGTTCAACTTCCTAGTGAGACATGTCTCGCTACCCTCTGAGAGCCTTGTGAACATGGGGGAAGACTTTAGGACTTAGGAAATAACTGACCATGTTGTGGAAAAGTACATTCATCAAGAGTTTGAAGTAAGTGAAGGTGTTTGGTGCTGAGAGATGTGCTAAGACAGCATGGACCAGTGCTGAAGCTGGGAGAGAAGTGAGGGGATTTGAGAGTCACCAGATAGTCCCCAGTTCCTCAAATTTGCTGTCAAAGAAACAAGGCCCCAGGAACGCTTACATTTTAATCCTTTTTATTGTGGTAAAATAGACATAACCTAAAATTTATCATTTTGACCATTTTAAGTACATATTTCAGTGGCATTTACGTTCTCTGTTTTGGACAAGTCTACTACTCTCTATCTCTAAAACTTTTCCTCACCTCATATTAAAACTCTGTACCCATTAAACAATAACTCTCCATTCCTCCTTTCCTCCAGTAGTCTCTAAGTTCTGCCTTTCAATGTGACCATCTTAGTTATGTCCCATAAGTAGATTCTATAATATTTATTCTTTTGTGTCTGGATTATTTCACTTAGCATAAGGATTTGAAGATTTATTCACTGTGACATATATCAGAACATTTTTTTTTAAAGTTGAATACTGTTTTTTACATACACACACACACACACACACACCACATTTTGGTTCTTCATTCATTTACTAGAATTTTGTGTTTCCACTTTTGTTAATGTGAATAATGCTGCTAAGAATATAGTTGTACAAATATCTGTTCATGTTCCAGTAGACAGGTCTTTTGGATATATACCCAGAAGTGTAATTGTTGCTGCGTAAGCTAATTCTATGTTCAAATTTTTAAAGATCTATCCATCCACTATACTATTTTCCATAGCTGCTGTGCTATTTTAATATTCCCATCAGTAATTTCTTTATATTCTTGCCAATATTCATAATGATAATTATAATTGTCATCTTAATGGGTGTGAAGTATTATCTTTTTGTGGTTTTGATCTGTATTTCCTGAATAGTGATATTGAACATCTTTTCATGTGTTTATTGCCCATACTTGTATATGTTCTTTGGAGAAATGGCTATTCAAATCCTTTGCCCATTTTTTAATTAAGTTTGTTTAAAGTAGGCCTTAGAACTCTTATTTCCATTCTACTCTCTTCTCCTCAATGAAATGTGGTCATATGTTGATATATTTGTCCGAAGGAGAAGGGTAACTTAAAGGGGCTAGAGGGCTGGGCATGGTGGCTCATGCCTGTAAGCAGCAGCCTAGAAAGCTGTGGCTGGGGCCAGGGATTGCGGTTCGAGTCCCACTGAGGGCACAAAGCAAGACCTAGTCCCGAAAAAATAACTGGATGTGGTGGCGCGCACCTGTAATCCCAGCTACCAGGGAAGCTGAGGCTGGGGATTGCTTGAGTCTGTGGTACCCCGGGCAACGTGAGCCTGTGGTGCCACAGACAAAAATAGTGAGACCTAGTCTCAAAAAACAAAAACCAAAAACCAAAAAAAAAAAAGGGGGGTGGGGCTAGAGGAATCCAAGAAGAGAAAGCCAGGTTCTCATCCCACAGGATTGTATATAACCTTCTCAATATGTGAGGTCCCTCCTCATCCAGCTCTATTACCCATCCAGTCTGATTTTCTACTCCTAACTGGACAGGCACTCCAGTGTTTTAATTTACTTGCCATTCCACAAGTGCTGAACAGTTTTCATATCTCCAAGCTTTTGTCAAGCAAGACTTTCTCTTCCTTGTGAAGATGTTCCTGATCTACCTCATTTGCTCTTATGGCACATCATTTGTTCGTTCATTCATTCATTCATTCATGAAATATTCATGAGTATATATTTGTTGCCAGGTGCAAAGCACTGTACCAGATACTGGAGCTTCAACAGTGAATTACGGAGTTGCTCTTTCAAGGACTCATTGTCTAGTGGAGAGAAAGGGTAAGTTATCTGACAATGCCAATTCATTGTAATTAAGTGCCACAATGGAAGTAGACAGTAAACAAGATAATCTTCCTGAACTGAGAGCTGGAGTTAGAAGTTTATGGACTATTGTGACTATTCCCATCTTCTGCATAGTAAATATGTGCTTGTGTTTTATTATTTTTATTTTTAAAATCCCTAACAGAATCATTTATAGACAGCCATTGACTTCTTACTCTTTCCTCACTAAAAGTAGTATTCCAGTTAGGAGTAGTATTTTAATGAGGAGATGGATTTTACTCATGCTGGGGTATTTCCTCATGCTGTACCTGATGGTTGCAATGCAGATTGTGTTCAGACAGGTGATAGGGAGCCAGTAGGCAATTTGTAGGCCCAACCCCTCCCTGTCTGGGCTTCTCTGGGTACATAAATGTATATGTGTGTGCAGATGGACATAAAGAGTAATGGCAAGTTCGCTGTCAGTCTTGGCATCATATACAGAATATGGCACAGAGCAGGGTTCAGAATTGCTTCGGTATTGTGGCACTCTAGGTATCATGGAGGAAAATTGATCTCATTTACCAGCAATGAATCTATAGTTCAGGCAGGCAGGAGTAGGGTAGTTCTAAAAGTGAATCATCACACTGAATTTGATTCCTAAGTAGCCTGTGGCAAAGTATTTTTCTTTTTTGAGAAACAGGTTGCTTATCCAGTCTGGTGGTTCTGGAGAAAGGTAAAATGGGTGGTACAGAAAAAAGTTAAAGGGAAACAAATGCAGAAGCTGGAAATCTGAGGGGGACAAGCCACAGAAGCCTGATTGATTGTTATAGGGAAATTTACACTTGAATGCAGGGTTTAACTAGGGAACAGAGAAGGGACACTTTTGGGGATTACAGTGAAGGAAGAATCAACATAATATGGATTTTGAGGGGTAGGGAGTGGAAAAAAATAAAAAGGACTTAAGATATTGGTTTTGGGATTTAGGAGAGAGGATTTAATTTGGAAGATAAAGGATTTACTGTTAGATATAGTGACAATTAAGCATTGAATCCACACAGCCTGAGTTACAACCTTCAGATGGCCCTCAAATATCCCAGTGTGTGGGAAACCACATCCTAACTGGAATACAACTCTTGGTAAAGAGAGAATGTGCATACAAAAGTTGATGCTGTCTATAAATGACTCTGTTTAGGGCAAAACTCTTTTTTTAACTCAGATAAGTAACTTAAGAGATTAGTTATTCACCAATTTGAAATAGCGCTTGCCCTCTCTCTGTAAGGGCTCTACTGCCCTGTCATCATCAGTTCCACCAGGCAGGCTGAGAGGCCTAGAATCAAAGAGTACAGGAAGCCATCAGGCCATTGAGCAAATGATAAATCATCCCTAATTGCACATTGAACAGGGATTTGTGATATCTCTTAAAACAAATTCCTGTTGGTCTCTTCTTCCTGTGCCTGGACACCTGGGGGTAAGGCATGGTCAGCAGGTCTAATACCTGTCACCCCCAAATCCCCCAGTCTTGGTGTGGGTACTTGAGCTACTGTTTTTATGCAAATGGGCATGCAGAGTCATAGAATAGTCATCACAGATTCTGGAAGAGCAATGACCCCCAGGGAAGGTGACAGGGGTCTTAGCTGAATGTCTCCAGATGAGATATTAAATCCCAGCACCTCTATTTCCCAAGCCTGCTTCTTAAAGAAGTTCTGGAACAGGGTGATAGTCATAGAAAGGGAAGGTCCCAGGGTCCCTGCCCACCCAAGGAAGGGTGGAGCTGAGTAGCCAGAAAAAAGATTGAGAGAAGAGCTCAGAAAGGCAAGATGAAGGAAGATGATTTGGAGGAGGCACTCGGAATAGAGAGACATGTAAAGAAAAAGTCATGCTTCCATCTTGGCCTTGGACTTGTATCAGGGACCTGGGGGACTGGAAGGAGATACTTGAGACAAAGATGTGGGTGAGAGACCTGTTGGAAGGCTCACAATGGCAGCCTTAATATTGATTTATCTTTTGATTTTGCTCCTTTCTTTCCAGATTTGCCTGGCACCGCCTGCCTTTTTCCTGTAGTTCCTAACCAGAAGGTACCTTAGACTTGTGGCAAGCTTTTGGGTCATTGGGTCTACCCTATTTGGGTGGGCATTTACCCATGAGGGGATGGGTATCTTTGCATGTTGCAATAGGAAACTATTTTAACTATATTCTCTCTCTATTACACACTAATTATCTAGTATGCACTAATTGCATTAAAGTGTTTTTTCTATTGAAGGTTTTATGCGCTAAGCGTATATTTCATCTTTATGCATTAGATGGCAGAATCTATTATTTATTTAAAAATTTTTAAGTTGTTTCAAATTGATTGCACATGCTTATGTATTTTTTACATCATTGTATACCCTGACATTCTCCCACTACCTTGTCACCCATGAACCATCATCTTAATTTCTTGTGCCCATCCATTCCCCGATTTTAGCCCCCCTTACCTTCCCTTGCTCTATGTTTCAGTTCGATGGTAGAATCCATTTAGATCAGACAGGTTTGGAGATCCTGGGGTGTACTTTATTTTGCCCACTAACATGTTGGATTTCAACTTGTGCATAAGCCACTTGGTTGTGCCCTAGTGAAGAGAAAGATCTGGTAAAACCCTGAATTTGCCTCATAATAGCCTTGTGATTTGGGGCAAGGTACTTTAATTTCTGCCTTGATTTTCTTATTTCTAAGAGTGAGAGAATAATATGCCCCTGTAGAGTGTTCCTGAGAAGTGTAAATCGGCTGATGTTTATATGGGTCCTGGTCCAATATGCCACCCTCAGCAGCAGGCACATAGTAAGTGATCTACACAGGGATACTGTTGTCTTAATGCTCACCAATAATAAGGAAGGTGGCACAAGGAAAATGTGAAACAATTTTTTAGTTTGTGTTTTGCAGCTCAACCCCATGTATTTTTTGACCACGTTTGAATTGCTAAGTATGGGAAATCTAATCTCAATCTGCTCAGAGCCTCCACTTACTCACCATCTCTTGAAGGAGATCTGGTCACTGTCCATTGTCCTCTCTTGTCTGCTCCCCACTCTGTACTATCATCGGTACTCTGGGCTTCTGTTAGCAAAGATGAAGGCTTTATGGTTGTATTTTCCTCTTCCACCTGCCAGGCTTGTGCATTTGTCTTTTACTTGGTTATTTCTGTTTTTCTTGGTCACATGAAAGATCTGGCTATACCCCACGACAGCTGGAGAATTGGGAGCCTTTCAGGTCTCGCTGCCTACCAACCCCCACAGCCACCCCAGGCCACCTTGTTGGCTCTTCCCTCTGAGTATCCCCCTCCTAAAGCCCCAAGCTTAAGTCAGTAAAATCCCTGTGGGGTCTGGCTTTTATTGTGTTCTTCCCACCAGCATGTGTTTGGGGGTGTGGTGGGGATACACCCAGGTCTAGTTACCTCTGCTTCCCCTTCACTGCACATTTCTTTTTGTAAGAGCCCTTAGGGGACTTAACTTTTGAAATGCAAGTCTTTGCCTTAAACTCAGCTGTGAGTTTAAATATGAAACTCCTAAATCAAGGATGAACTTGTTCTTTCTCTCAGCTTTTCTGCTGTGCCATCCCTTTCTGGAGGCACTAAGTGTTGGATGCTGAACAGTCTGAACAGGCAGAAAGGGATGAGGTGGGGAGGGGTAGGAATGAGATATTGTAGGGCATGTGAACTTTGGTTAAAATCTCAAAATATTTCTCTACGACGTTACTGTTATTATAGTCATCCTCCATACTGTCTCAAGCCGATGGGGCTGAATTGTGAATTGATTTGCTTCAATGTTGGAGCATTTGATCATGATTTGATTTTGACCTGTTGCTGGCAAAGTCAAAAAGAAAAAAGTAAAGAAGCAGATAGTGAAGTCAAGAAGAAAGTCAGGCACAGCTACTGGTCTATAAAGCATGAGTTTGGTGTGGCGCTAAACACAGCTCTGGCCTCATTCTGCTTTTCAGTCTCCCACAGGTCATACCACTCTTCTGGATCTGTTTTCCTACTTCCGTGTTCCCCAGTCCATCCACCGATGCCGTGCTGCCTAGGCAACGGCATTTGGGGCTGCTCCCGGCAATGTGTTGCTGGAGGATGTTTCAGGTTCCATGCCTGGAGCTTTTTGTGCAATCTGGGAGGTGTTCTTAATCTCCTTGCTGTGGAATACAGCCTTGTGCTGATTCAGTGAGACTGCTTAGACCCATTTGTGTGACTTTTTGGGAAAGGGATCTGAGAGGAGAATTATCTATATTTTGAAGATGTTATCATCACCATCATATTTGGATGATGATAACAATGCTGGTGGCATCTCAGTCCGTCCTCTCACCTGTGTCTGGTCAATATTCTTTTGAATGATGTCAGCTGGGCACTTGGGACAGCCGTGTTGACGTGCAGTTGCAAGACAATCACAGGAAAAATGTAGGGAGCATCATTCTTGTATCTGCACAGGCTTCTCCAACTGTGTTCAAACAGCATAGTTTGAAAACAGCTATGGAGCTAATACCAAAATTTCATCATCAGCACCACCACCTCTACCACATCCAGTGGCAACAACAGCTGTTTTTAAAGAACAACCCTTTTTCACCTGATACTGTGCTTGACCCTTTACATACCCAGTTTGATTTTTCCAAAAGACCTAGAAGGCAGGCACTAGCCTCCCACGTACAAGCAAGAGAATGAATTTTGAAAGAGATTAAATTACTTGTCCCTGTCACAGAGAGAACAAGTGGAGCTAGAATCTGATCCCATGTCAGTCTGACCTCAGAGTACTTGCTTTTCATGCTGAGAGTGCCAAGGATAGGCTTGCAAAGAATCTTATTGGCATTGCTGTATCCCTAGCATTGGTTCATACCTAACACAAAATTGGTGCATTCAGACTTAAGACAAAATGAATGTTCATATTAGAAATGAATGCCCTGTGTTCTGAAACATTTCCTTTTACCGAGGCAGCAAAGTTACATAACAGATACCCTTCTTCTGTGTTCTAAGAACCACCAATTTTCCCTCCATCTCACCCACTTATCTCCACTCCACTCACTTTTTGGTTCAACTCACTATTCCCTTTCAGCGGATACTAAGGAACTTTTCCAATTGGTCTTCCTGATGCTTGTCTTGTTTTCCCCTAACCCAGGCTCTATATAGCAGTCAACAGTATTTCTAATTTAGAAATCTGCTCACTATTCCTAGAGATGCTTGCATGAAATTAAAACTAAGTTTTAATCAAACTCCATCAAATTGCCTTTGAGAATCCTTCTGACTGTTGCCTTCTGTTCTGCAGCTTCATCTCTCACCACTCCAATTTCTAGCTTCATGCCTTGAGAATATACCATCACTGGCTTACCTCAGGGTTTTTGCACATGCTGTTCCCTCTGACTAAAACTTTGCTGTCCTTTACTATTATACCCAGCCAACTTCTGCTACTACTTTACATCTCAGTTTGTAGGTTGTTTGCTGTGGGCAGCCTTCCATGATCCACTGAATATTGTGAGACTCCCTGTCACAGGCTCCCATAGTGTGCAACAACAATGCATTTACCACATTTATATGACCCTCTTTTCCTACAAGATGGCTAGCACTCTATCATTAGCCACAGCATCCTTACTCTGACCTGGCATGTAGTCAGCACGCAGATAAATATTTGGTGAATGGAGAGTTATATTTAATCTATTATGAGTATTCTTGGTTTTGAAGCCAAAAAAGCTTACTGAAACCTTGGGCTTGAGAACTCATTATGCTTTGGGGCAACAATTTAAAGGCAACAAATTTGAAAAGGCTTCAAAAGTCCTTGAAATAGTCTTTCAGGAACTGAAAGGGAAGCCTTTGTTGATTATGAAAATTTAGCCATCTCACATTTAAAAAGGTAACAAGCAGATGCAAAATGTCATTTAAAAGTGTAGACCCAAGGGCTCTTACAAGTTCCCTCTTTCATTAGGTGGGGTTGTCACTGGTGTCAGACACAGAGGAAACCCACACTTTAATCTGATTAATGAATCCTCCTGTTACAGCATTCCACAAAATATTAAACAATAGCACTGTCTTATTGTCACTTTTTCAGGTTCCCCCATCCCATTCAAGACTTATGCCCCTGAAAAGGTCTTTTCTGAATCTTCTCTCAGAGGAATCCTTGGTCCCCGGGGAAGGCTCTGTTTGGCAGATCTTCTCCTGGCAGGAGTGGGCAGGGACAACTGACCATACAGGGGAGCTAAGGGCCTCTGGGCTCTGGCCCTCACGCAATTCCTCCTTGAATTTTCATACAAATATATGCTCTTCCTTTTTGTTTTGTTTTTTCTTTTTCTTTATACTGGGTCCTCCTGCCCCATTCTTTAGCGCTTATATGTATCTGCTCGGGTTTCCTAGACTTGGGTGTCTGTGTGTATTTGCAGGGCTCACAGGAAAGATAAAAGGCTCAGTTCTGGGGCTACTATTTGTATAAATACCATGTTTATATCCATCCCACAGACCCTGCTCTCCGCAGACGGAATCCTCCGCCCCCCCCCCCCAGCCCCATCTCTTTGAGTCCTGGGAACAGAGCTGCTCTGAGCTGAGGGTGAGCAAACAGACCATCGGTGCATTTGGGAGAGTTTCTTTAGCGCCATCTGTCACTCCACCGAGGTCACTGGGATAAACCGATTTGCTAGACAAAATGGTTAACAACTCATGAATAAAACTTTTAAAAAATCTGAAAGAGATGTGGGTACAACTTTTCTAAGGTTCTTGCCTCTGTGTCTCTTTCATCCCCCTCCCCACTTCCCACCCACCAAATACATCCCATCTGAACCTGCACTTAATTTGGTTTCCAGTAGGGGGCAGATGTCTGTGGTGACACCTCCCCCACCCCTTTTCCTTTTGTGTGTGTTTTGAAGTAGAATTTACTAGCAGAAAATAGAACAGAGCAGATTCATACAGAAACAAACAGCTGTGTGACTACCTCCCTCAGGTCAAGGAAGGGAATCTTGTCTCCACCTTATTATGTTTAATAGCCCCACCCAACCCATGGCACTTCCTTCACCCAGAATCCTTCCCACTACATTGACTTCCAGCAATCATTCCCTTGCTGTATGTTAATGTTTACCACATCCAAATGCATCCTTACACACAAATATGTATTGTTGGATGATTCTGATGATTTGATGAGTTTGAAAATTATATAAATGGAATCATGCTGTGTAGATTCCTTTGTCTTTCAATTTCTATTTTCCCATCTAGAGTATGTCTATTCCCCTCCCTTTTGTGACTGTAATAACAACGGCAATGGGATTGGTTACCTTTAGCCACAGTGTGTCAATGTGTTCTGCTGTGAGTGGACATTGAGATGTTTCAAGTTTGTGGTGACTGTGAACAACACTGCTATCAGCATGCTGGTCAGAGGCACCCATCCTGGCCCCGAGGATATGCTTTTCTGTAGAGTGCATACCTCAGTGGAATTGAAGGGTCACAGGATATGAACATTTTCAACTTTATTAGGTAATATTGTACAGTTCCTAAAGTGACTGTTTCAATTTACAGGCTCCTCTGCAGAGTATACGTCATCCTGGGGTGCCACATAGTCACCGATACTTGGTCTTGTCAGACTTTCTTGTTTCTGAGGCTAATGTATTTTTATCAGAACTGGGCCATTGAGTAGCAAGGGCACCCTTTGTAATGCCTTCCATATGATCCCTGATGCAAGAAGGGACTTCTAGTCTTCCCTCAGACACAGATGGCAGAGGTGACATAGCGTGATGCTCATCTGTATTAAACACAGGCAGTAGGTGGCTCCTCAGAGAAGAGATATTTTCTTTCCTGGCTGATTTTTCTCTCCTCTTTTGGAATGCACCATCAGTGCTAACAATGGCAATTAAACTTGCCGTGCCATCTGGATGGCTGGGGCTGCTGTGGGAAGGACATCTGCTGGCAGCTGCATGAGGAAGAAAGATGAGCCAGGACCAGGCACAACCCAGGACTTCTCCCTTCTGTGGACCTGCTGCCTCAAGCCAGTTCCATCCAGAACAAAAATGCTTCCTCACTCATTTTATTTATTCAAGAGAAACCACCCAGTGGTCATTGTGTGGAGCTCCTCAGGGAAAGAGATAGTAATTATTCCCAGTTAACGAGCCCAGCCCAATCAATCCGCTTTGCATCATGTTTGATTACCTTCCTTTCAGAATTGGTTGCTATCTTTGCTCTTTTTTGAGCCTCACTATAAAACGGAGGTGGTGTTGCCAGTCTCTCCAGTAGCTGTGAGGACAAAATAGGATAAGGTATGTGAGCACTCTTTGAAAATGATCCAGATATATATTTGCTTGAATCTGGAGTCATAGATTCCTGGGTGAGATTTTGCTGTAGAGACTTTGAGGGCAAATGTGTAATGCTGGCTAAAATCTCCTGCTATAATACCAAACCCACCAAGGGTGATACAGTAGGGGGGATGTCCATGTCGGGAGGAGGGGGTGATTAGACTAGGCTCCATACTTCATCCTCCCCTGTGGTAAGTTCTATTTGCAGAAGAGGAATACATTAGACACATCTTTACTGGAGCTTGTGGATAATAAAGAAAACAGGCAGATATGAAGGAAAAACTCACCACTTGCTGGATATCTGGCACTAAGACCTGGGTTACTCCTCTAACCTTTAATTTCCTGTCTGTTCTCAGAGTGGAAGGGGCTGTGCGCCACCCCTAGTCCCTTTAGAGAGCCTAGCAATGAAACTCCCAAGTATCCAGTTTGCTGGGGACCATCCTCCTTTGCACCCATTGTGCCGACATTGTTATTAATACTGCCACTTTTTATTCTCAAAAACATCCCCGTTTGGAGAATAACTTTTATGTTTGCCCTGAATAAGACTACCTAATTGGTTCTGGTTTCCTTTGGGAGAATCTGCTTCTACCAACTTTTAAGACAGGTGCCCTTCCCTTTCCACTGGAGAGGTCCCATGGTTATAGGGCCTTCTGTGCAGAAAAGTGACCTCGCCACCCAGATCCCATCTATTTGTTGCCCACTTTGATGGCAAGTTACTTGGTTTGTCTTGACCTCAGTTTTCTCATATGTAAAATGGGAACAATGGTAGCAGTGCCCACATGTCATAAAGTGACCAATGAGTGTTAACCACTGACGTTCCATAACTTCCACTAAAGTCTGTGACTTTAGGAAGGGATACAAAACTGATGGCCCTGCAGATGGACCCCAGCTACCACTCCTATTTGACTCACACAATGTTTTCAAAGTTTTAAAGCTGAAAACCTTTAGGAGTAAATGCACGCTCCAGTTTGTCAAAGGTGTCACCATTGTTCTCCATGAGCCAATACATGCAATGACTCCCGGGGGGGTCCCAGGCATCTGAGTTTGCAACCCCTCTACAGTCTTAGAACAGAAAGTGTACTGTGCTGAAATGTGGACTAGGAGACCCGGCTGGGTATTACTATATATGAGTGTTTATTCTCTCCCTCCCACTTCCTTCTTGCTAAGTTGGAATTTAGTCCCAGCTCAAGTTTACATGAGGAGATTCACCAATCTGTTTCCAAAAGTTTTTCTCACCACCCCCATATTCCTTTGGAAAGTGTCTCTCAAACCTTAACTGACACACATCTAGCCATATAGCCCAGGATACTGTTAAAATGCAGATTCTGCTCCAGGAGATCTGGGGTGGGGCACAAGATTTTGCATTTTTAAAGAGAACTGTGTACCTCCAGGGTTTAGGGAAGAGTGGAACCTTGGAAAGTGTTTCTACAGGAGGTTGAGCTTCCTTCAGCTTCCTGTAAGCAAAGTATCATTGGTTCTCTTTCTGCAGTGACCACCCCTGCCTGAATATCCAGAAGTGATGGCCACCAGAAAACACCCATCTCTCTCTGCAGGGATCAAGAAGGACTTAGGAGATACTGATTGCCCCCCAAGGGTAGGCCCGATCCAAGAGAATTTCTTTTTCCTTTTCTTTTTTGAGACTAGGTCTCACTATTTTTGCCTGTGGAACCACAGGCTCATGTTGCCCGGGGTACCACAGACTCAAGCAATCCCCAGCCTCAGTTTCCCAGGTAGCTGGGATTACAGGCGTGCACCACCATGCCCAGCTATTTTTTTTGGGACTAGGTCTCGCTGTGTTGCCCGAGCAGGACTTGAACCGCGATCCCTAGTCCCGGCTGTGGCTTCCTCGGCTGCCACCTACAGGCATGCGCCACCATGCCCGACCCCAATCCAAGAGGATTTCTGACTGACTTGCTCTTCTTTCATTTTGCAGAGCAGAACTTTACCTGCTCATTATTTAGAAATCCTTCTTTGTATGAGCCAATCAAAACTTGCTGTGATTTACTCTTACATCATTTACTCGTTCTCAAAATGTGATTTCGGGTTTGGCAGCATGAGCATCGTTGGAGTTTGTGAGAGTTGCAAATACTCAGGTCTCACGCCAGAGTTACTAAGCCAGAGGCTGGAAGTTGATCCTGGGATCATGTTTAACAAGCCTTCCAGGTAAATGCCATGTACACTACAGATGGAGAGCATATCCCAAGATGCTATTCCTTAGGTGAGCTTCCGGAGGAGAAGGCTTGGGTCCTAGCACTCTTTCAGGTCTGCCCAGATTTCTGGGGCTCCTTGCTCAGTGGTTGGTTCAACTGTAAGTCAGGGAGCTGGTTTCAAGGAGGGCTTGAAGGGGGCAACTTCAGGTGAGGCAAAGCAGAAGTAAATGATCTCCATCCCCCTCCCTCTCTGCTGTGGGAATAATTGTTTGACTTTATGGGAAGGTTCTGAGCCATAAAACCAACCAGTGATATATAGGAATATGTGCTCCCATGCCCAGTGGTCTAAATAGAGTGTTAGCAGTGATTGGACTTCAGAAGCCCTATTACAGAAAACCTTAATGGCATGAAATACGCTGCACAGGCTACATAAAATGCACATGGGCCTGTTATGGGAGTTTTCAAGAGCATTTTATTTTGCATAAAATAGTTTTTTTTTTCCAGGGCAGAATGGTATATTAAAAAGTCAGCAGGTATATAGCTTGTTTTAAAATTATTATTACTTTACTCTGGCTTTGCAGACTTTTATTTTCTTTCCCTGCTGCTATTTCACACAGAAAAATAACACACCCAAACCAAAACAAAGCAGAATACTCTAGTCATTGTGAGCAATTCACAGGTGAGAAAGTGGTCTCTAGAACTGTGAGTTGATCTGCTCTGAGTGAGGGCCTGGGGCTGGGACCAGGGATGCTTGACTCTCAGACCATGTGATTCCCTGACAACTTCCAGGAACCCCAGGGGTGCTAGAGGACTGGGGAATGTGACCTGTGTGTCATGACCTGTGTGTCCTCTTGCTTGTGGACAGCATCCTAGGAGTCTCCACTCCTAGGGATGCAGTGAGTCCATTTACCTGGGGGCAGACAATCTGATCTGGCAGCCAGAGCATCTGGCTGCTTTCAGGGTCACTTCTGAGGCTGATGGGCAATAGAAGCACCTTCCATTTGTAGCACTGCCTGAAGCCAGAATAACCCCCGCCTACAGTCTGTTGCCTGAAACAAAAATCTCATTGATAGTCTCCAGGAGTTTAGTAGATCATCAGAGTGAGAGCTGGAACATGTAAAAGAGTCCAACAGATTTTATGACATGAGAACTGTTCCAATAATGACAAGTTTGAGTTGAATTTACATACTTCGTTATAGAGTAGGAACCATAAGTCTTTGATGTAAAAAAAAAGTAATTATTCTTGACAGGGGGCTTCTGGTTTTCATCTCTATATTTAGATTTTCTGATTTCCTAAGTTATCTTGAGGTATAGGAATTTTGATGTTATCTGTGTGCATAGAAGGGTAAATGCTGAGGTTTGATCATTTTCCTGATTTCCTTCCTTCCTTCCTTCCTTCCTTCCTTCCTTCCTTCCTTCCTTCCTTCCTTCCTTCCT
>PVHY01006662.1:0-22203 GCA_004024945.1 Uropsilus gracilis
TGCCCGGGATACCACAGACTCAAGCAATCCCCAGCCTCAGCTTCCCAGGTAGCTGGGATTACAGGTACATGCCACCATGCCCAGCTATTTTTTTGGAACTAGGTCTCGCTACATGCCCCCGGTGGGACTTGAACCGCGATCCCTAGCCCCGGCCACTTCATAGGCTGAAGCTTACAGGCACGAGCCACCGTGCCCGGCTATATTATGAATATTAACTAACATCTTTTTCCTTTTAATCAGCTGGTGAAAATACATTCTTGTGAACCTTAAAGCATCAGGTCCAAGTTGATTATTCTAATTTTTTGTAGTTTTGCTCTCAGAAACTTAAAGTGGTAGAAGGATGTCCTAATGCATAATGTAAACTAATGATTGAGTAGATATCTAACATGTATTACCTTATTTATTTATCCTCCTAACTATCCTTTAAAATAGATACTAGCATATATGGTCATTCAGATGAGGAAACCAAAGACCAGAGAGATAAAATGATCAGCCTGAAATAACCTGACAAGGTGAAGAAAAGTATTACTTACAGTCAGGTCCAAGAATCCAAAATCCCTTCTCTTATACACTAATTAGACTACATCCTGTTTTCTTTTATAAATTCTCAAGCACATATCAATATTGGGTTTCAAATAAACTGCTTTCTGGGCTACAAAGAAAAGGTATGACAATCTGAGGATTGTTGTTTCCCTTAATGCTTTCTCTCCTGTTCTCTCACCTAAGAAATCAAGCCAAGAAATCTAGATGCAAGTATGTCAAAACACTTGTTTCATGTTGCCTTGAATGGTTACTGAAAAATAAAATGAAATCATCATTCAGGCACACAAAGACATTGCAAAAATAAGCAGTCAGAACACAATATTGATCAAGGGAGGAATGCACCATTTTTGATGTGGTACACTGTACATGGGAAGATATAAAAATTAGAATCACCCACAGTCTACCTTTCATACAGATGCAAACAAAACTCTCCAGGATAAATTAGCAAGGAAAAAATTATTCAAACACAATTAAACAATACTAATTAGTGTTTCAGGGCCCTCTGGATGAGAAAGAAAGCCTGGGGTAATAACTGGCCTCAATCTTCTAACTCATCCAAGAAAACTACAAGAAAAAGTAGACACCTGCCAAGAGGCAATGAAAAATCAGTCTGTGCCACCTTTTAAAAGTAGCACCCTCAACTGGGAATTTCCAGTGCAATAAAGCCCTAGTAACAACTTGTTGCGACTTTCTAAAAGGCTGTCTTCAAGCTTTACCTCCACAAGTGGCACTCAAGGAAATAAAAACAATCATAAGTTTCATCAACCCTAGGTAATAATATGACCAAGTTGGCAGTGCCAGCTGGCTCAGGCCTCCAGCACCTGTGGGATTTGGACAAAGCCCAGGATATCCTGCCATTGTCCTTCTAGATAGTCCAAGATAGCAGGATCTGTGTCTGGTTTGCTCTTCTGCCACCAAGTGCTCAATATCATTGCCTGACATCCAGTGGGTACTCAGTAAATCAAGCAAATAAGTGAAGCTCCCTAATCTGAACCAAAAACTGCAAGATAATTTGAGAATGGTGTTCACTTCTGTAGGTTCTCCCCATATTTTTATGACTCTCATTTTCAACAGTGAGCTAGACTTGGGAATTCTTTATCTCAGGGCAGGTAGGAGGTCAGTAGTAATTCTTTTCTTCTATGGAAACCTGAAGCCACAGAAATTGCTTGTATAGCTTTTTGGAGCTGGTAAAGAGAGAGGGGACTACCTTAAAAGAGTGGGATACATTTCATAGGAAAAATGGGGAGAAAAGACTAATGTTGGAGATTCTCTGAGTAAGCAGAACTTAAGGCCAAATCATGGTAACCCTCCACAGCTCTAATATCTCAGGAGAGACTACTCTGAGGTACTTAAGCAGGCTGGAAGCCAGACATCCAGGTTCTACCATAGTTCAGATTCCAGTGCCTTGAACCCAAGAAGTCCATGCACTGAGAGACACACAAGATTCAGAAGACCTTGGGACAGTCTTCTTGGTAGAAGGTGGAGGGAGGGAACATGAGAAATGATGAAGATTGAAAATGAACTCTGACAGGTTTAGAAAACATAACAAAAGACTTAAGAAATTGAGAAATGCAGCTATTCTTCTCTCTGTGGAATTATAGATGAATGTCACACCTGGAATAGTAACTTGGCTTAAAAATCACAAACAAGTTAAGTAGTCAATTGGTGAAGCATCTGTCATCCAGGGAAGCCAGGTGAGTTGGTGAATATCATTCAGCAGGGAGATTTGCCTGGGCACAGGGGCTCCAACTTCACCCCTGCTGTGGAAAAGGGCTCATGAGGGGACTGACTTGTCACACAGGGTTAAAGTTTGAAGCCTTTGGCTAGGATGCTTTCCAGGGGGCCACAGCTAACAACTTTTCTATCCCCTTCTTGCCGGACTACTCAAATTACATGTCACTTCCTCAGGATCCAGACATTCATTTCAGTGCTTGGGATTATGGTAGAGCTTTGTAGCCATCCCACTGCTTGATGACTGGCGCTGAGTTATTGTTAATAATAGCAACAGCATTAATGATAACAAATGCTGACAACAACAAAAGCACCAATGGTGATAATACTTCTGAGCTCTTACACTCTACTAAGGAATGTACTCACCTCTTTACAACAGACATCTCAGGGTGACAAATGAGCAACAGGAAAATTTCTGAAGTACCATTTTGCTGATGACAGGATCAATATTAATTTTTTTCAATTTTTTTATTATCTTCATTTTAAAGATGAGGAAATGGAGACTTAGATTGGTTTTAAACTTGCCCAAGTTCCCTGAATAAGTAGATGGCAAGGCAGGATTGTAATCCCAGTAATCTGACTCCAGAGCCTATGATTTTTAATCATTACAGAAAATTGCCTTAATATGCAGTTAGCAATAAATAAATACTTGTGGCCAGGCACAGTGGCTCATGCCTATAAGCTTCAGCCTATCAAGCGGCCAGGGTTAGGGATCGCGGTTCAAGTCCCCCCTGGGGCCTGTAGCGAGACCTAGTTCCAAAAACATAGCTGAGCTTGATGGTGCGTGCCTGTAATCCCAGCTACCTGGGAAGCTGAGGTTGGGGGTTGCTTGAGTCTGTGGTACCCAGGCAATGAAAGCCTGCAGTTCCATGGGCAAAAATAGCAAGACCTAGTCTCAAAAATAAATAAATAAACAAACAAACAAGCAAATAAATAAATAAATACTTGCTAAATGTTCAAAGTTAATCATAGGTTAAGTGTAACAGACTCTCCAAACCACAAAGATCCAGATAAGCTGAATCTTGCCATGTACCCTGATATCCCAGTTTCCCAAGAAATGTTTAAAGAGGTGACAGCCACTCTCCACCTTATGTCCTTGCCTCCACATATATTTCTTTCTAGCAAAACACTGTTCCTTTCTAAGTATATACCACTGAATACAAACCAAGGGGACCCTCTTCCTCCTTTGACCCAGGTCATTTTGCTTTAGTGATTTCCAAGTGGAACCACAGGCTGAGGTTCAGGCATGTCCCCATGGAAGAGGTAGTTTGATATAACAGTCTCATGTCACATAATGGACCACATGTATTACAGTGTCAAATATGCTATGCCATCTAGCCCAGTGTGCATGTTAAATCATCTAGGTTTCTGTGTCATACTCTATGACTTTCATGCAAAAACAAAATCACCCAGTAAAAGATTTCTCAGAATATGTCCCTATAAGCAATGCATGACTGCATATAAATGTACACTTATTTATATTTCCATGAAAATATGTAATATTTTACTATAGAGAAGTTTGAAATATATTTGCAATATTTGAAAGAAAATAAAATTACATATTATGATAATGAAAGATAATAAAATTATCTTGGGTGATAGAAAGGTGTTCAAGATGGGTGATTTTCAAAGAGAAGGAGAGTAATTTTTGTTAACAGCCAACTTAATTAGCTCTCAGAATCTCTCATGAGGAGAGCCACTTTCATTAACTTGGGGTCCTACACAAGGAGTATTAGGAAGGATCCACGTGATATGTGAGTTTGGGAGGAAAGCAAGATTATGGACAGGAAAGGTGAGTATCAAACAAGAGTGCCATGTAAGCAAAGTCTTCTTAAGTCAGGAAATTGGCTCAGTTCCACAAAGTGTGGGATCAGTAACACCAGTATTACCTGGAAATTGAATAGAAGCAAAAATTCTCAACTACCACTGTCCACCCCCCACCCAACCTACTGAAAGAGAAATTCTGGGGTGGGACTCAAAATGTTATATTTTAATAAGTCCTCCTGAAGTTCTGATATTCATGTCTCAGAATTGTCCTGATCTAAAAAGGGACCTAGAGTAATCAGATCCACAAATGCTAATCATTGGTTCAGGTCTGGGTGGTCAGGGTAGGGGAATGAAGATTCAGAGTCGCAGATGCTGTGTGGTGCAAGACAAACCTCACTGGCAACTGGTGTTCATAACAATAAGAGATCCTGGGCACTGACTTATCCACTAGAGACCTGTTACCCCTACTTTCACAAAGAGTTTTATGAGGCCAGTGTGAGTGGTTCAAGGTGACACAGTTAGTCAGTGCCTCAGTTTCAATTCTAGGCCTGTGTTTCCAGAACCGATCTAAGAAACAAAGTGAAAGACAACTTCAAGAGACATGAGTAAAATGATTGAGACCCTCAGTCCTATAGCAACTCAAGATTTCTTCCCTTCTCTCATTCTCTGGGTTCTTTTCATCAAGTTAACACTCCTCTTGAATGAATCAATCACCTAAACTAAGATCTCCATCAGATATATTACTGTAACAACTTGCCTATCAAAGATAAAGCCTCATTTAGAGAGGCCTATGATTTCTTAGATATAAGAAATCAGTAAGGGCATAAGAATGTTTTTCTTAAAATTTTCTGTGAATAACATGTCCTAAATAAAATATCAAAAATGACTCTAGTTCCTGTCTGTAGTGGTATCTATTTATATGCTGATGAAAGGAACCACGTAAAATGAAGATTATATAAATTTCCTTTGCAAATACTCCATCATAACTCTTAGAATGAATCATGATATATGGAAGGTTTTCTAAATAATAGCTTTTCTTTCACTAATTTAGGAAAACTGGGAGAATAGCTACTTTGTAAATATGGATTATTCAGTGCAACTGATTTACAAAACACAATGTGAGATGTACTCAATTCAATTTGGGCCTCATAGGCTTTAGATAACACTTCATATTTTCTATCTCCACCTAAATTACAATCTAAAAAGTTTTTCCCATTTATAAAAACAAAGCAACTTTTACTGTGATAGAGTCTAACTGAAAGACCATCTAATAGACTCAGGTTTTAGTTTATCACTGCAAATAGTTTAGTTTCTGCAAATAAGATCTTCAGATATTTTTGCTGGTGTCCAACTTTTCCTTGTATAGAGAATGCATAAAATACTCAAGCGTGGCAACTATGAGTGGATTAGACTCTTTTTGTTCAGAAGACGGTCTCTGGAACAGCCACACCGGCAAGTCTGGGAAGATGTTTATAAATGTAGTCCCTCAGGTTTTAACCCATTACCATTGACTCAGATCTATGCTGGAGTGCAATATAGAGTACTGGGGGTTGAATTTCAACACCACAATTAACTAAATGGGTTATTTAGCCTTTTTGATCCCCAGGTTGCTCATATATAAACCAAGATAATAATATAAAATCCTACCTCAGAGGTTTGCTAGAGGTATTGAATGAAAAAACATGCATGAAAGATGTCATCTGAATAGAATAACCCAGAGCATTGAATAAACAGTAACTATTACATCATTTTCCTTTTTATTTTTATTTTTTCCATTTTCTATCAAACCAATAATGATAGAAAAACCTTATCACAAATATAGTTTTCTGTCTTAACCAATAAAGTGATGCATTTTCAAAAATGTTCATGACTCACATTGCCTTCGGAATTTGGAGAACATACACTCAGATTTCCTTCTAATTTGTTAATGGATAATTGACCCATATTGATTTGCTTAATGGCAACGCGTAACTTGATAGTTTATCAAATTCTCTGTGCAGTGAAAGTAGATTTCCAGAAACAGCATTTAAGTCCTGCTTCATAGAAACATACTTCTGTTCAATGGAGAAATGAGGAGAATAGACTGGAAACACTCTTACTGGCTCACCTGCATTTAAAGAGAACTCAGTCTACACAATTCGTATATACCTCTTTTCTTCAAAATCTAACATTTTGATTTAAAATTTAAAACACAGTATTAAACCAATACACCATAACATAAATTAAAACACAGGGACAGTGTCATCATATCATTGTGGCAGCTTCTCATTCCTTTAGTCGCACCTTTAATCATTGAACAATTGCTAATTTTCCTACTTTGCCAGAAAACCTTGAGTTGCTTTCTTAGAAGACACATTCTGGTAATAAATATACCTGATGGTGTTAGAAATGTTTGCAAAAATAACTTATAGAGAAAGAGTTTATTATTAGTTACATTTTACATTCCATCTTGTTCTTTTCAGCAAGCTGTTTGTAGCGGCCCTGGTTTTCAAGAGTTCAGGAGATTTTAGCAATAAAGGGACTGGTTGGAGCTTTACTTTCTTTTCAAGTCCCAGGTTGGCATGAAAGTCCAAAGTCATCTGGAACTGAAAATGGATTTTATATCCATCTGTGGTCAGAAATTGAGCATGTTAGAGACTGAGGTGGAGCATCCTCTATCCTTCAATTCAATGACCATGTTTACTGATCATTGAAGTTCTGAGGAATATTTGAAAATTATTTCTATCTTTTTTCAGAATGTAGAAGAATTATATTAATTTTTTACTTGTGCAAGGCTCAAATGGAATAGTCTATGGAAACAAATTAGGAATCTGATGAGTGGTTGTACCTGGAACCATGACTGAAAAATCTGAAAGCTAAATGAAGATATTAGAGAGGTGGGGAAGGAGAAGGGGTAAAACTTTGATTTATGAAATCCTGCAAAGTCAAAAGACACCCAAAGGACAGTATTAGAAAAATTGGAAAGGTATGAACATGGAGGGGATGTTAAATAATATTAAATTAAGGTTAACTGCCCCCAATGCAACGATATTGTTATGTAAGAGACTTTCCTTGATCTCAGGCGATGTCTACTGAAATATTTGTTACAATACCTACAACTCATTCTCAAATGGTTCAGAAAACTTTCATATATGTCTATGTATATATATATACATATATATGAATATACAGGTATATATACATACATATATGTCTCATATACTCAAACACATATATGTTTATAGAGAAATTTTAAAAAACAAATGTGGCAAAATGTTAACAATTGATGAATTGAGTTGAAGACTAGAGTTGACCCTGGTGTCACTCTTGCAATTGTTTTGTTAGAAATAAAAAGCAGAGGTGAGAAGTCCTCTATGAAAAAAGCTTCAAATCTGTAAGGAGAGAAATGGTAAAAAAAGAAGATGTGGTAATTGGGTAACAGGAAAATATGATGAGCTAACACTGTATGAAATCATTCAAAATTCTTTTGGGACTAAAAACATGCGTGTTAGATAGTCTCCATAGAGATAACATATGATCATAAACATATAAATAGATTTTATTTCATATAAGATAATAACTAGAAAAGTGAAACTAGAATGAAATGATCCAAGACAGAAGTACCAGATGTAGTCACAGATATAGTTATTAAAGAGAGAGGAATAGATATTTTCTTTAGTGATGAGTCCATTGACCAGTGACAGGCAGAAATGGGTACCTCACCTTTCAACCACTGGTGTAAGCACTGGTGCCAACTGCTTGACCACTTGCAAAATTGTATAATATCATATGGTCACCAAACTCATAAATTTGTAAGCTCTCTAAAAAGCAGAAAGAGCCAATAAACCTATATTGTTTTTTAAGTTCATTTTAATAATGGATGGAAACCTGACCAATATTCTTTCTACTCATGTGCGTTGTTCTTGTAAATTGTTTTCAATTTTTGAAAAATTGATCAGTCTACATCTTCTTTCAGTTATGTTCTTAAAAAATCATTAATACACAGTCTAATGGACTGGTAAAGAAAATGCACTCAGACTACCTGAGTTTGAAATTTACTAACTGTTCAATCTTTTAACCTGACTGTTAGCATCTTTATCTGTAAAATTGGGAAAGTAAGTACTTTGAAATGCAGACTTCCTGTGCTTATTAAATTAGGTGCTAACAGGATAAAACTAGGCACCAAAGAAACATCAGCTAATATTATTTGTTTAATATGACTTACAACTCATTTCAATATATCTACGTTCACTTATTTGCCAAAACAAAAGATAAGAATATTAAAAAGCTACACATAGTAGAGTATCCTGCCCATAGCAAAAAAAGACTAATAAAAATTTTAATTCATAATCATCTAGGAGGCCTCATAGAGTAGGAGAAAGTACAGACTTTAGAGTTTTATAAACCTAAGTCTAAATGTCTAATTTCTTCTCTTTATGTGTGCTCTTTGGCAACCTTAAATTTTTTCTGGCTTCATGACCTCATCTGGACAATAGATATCTGGACAATGATATCATTTCCCTCTATGGAATTGGCAAGCAGTGGGCATGATGCTGGCACCTGCTGGCACTCGGGAACTGGCAGCACAGTCATTTTCATTTTGCCAGTCTACTGAACAAGAAAGTTTCTCCAATAAAAATATAGTTAGATATAAAAACAGGAGGCAAATTATAGATATAAAGCAATGTAGCAGTGGAGGGGGAGCCAGAGGGCTGGAAACCAGAAGGAAGAGCACAAGGGATTATGGCAATAGTTCATGAATGATATGGTGGTGGGAGATTTATGGGGATTACACTTGAAGAGCAAAATCAAATATTGTACAAAAATGAACAACAATGGAAGAAAATATATTTATATCTGTGTGTATATATGTGTGTGTGTATATATATATATATATATATATATATCAGGTATAAACCAAATTTTAAAATAATCATATTTCAGCTTCAGATATAGTCCATAGCTATTGCAAATATTTATTACAGTTTTTAGCAACTGGCTTTGTAAACATATTAATTGTTTTGTTATGTTTTACTTTTTTCTTGAATTATAACATATGCAGTCAATTGTGCTGTTCACAGGCATGTTAAAAATTCTATTGTGCTTCTGATGAAATATATTTCTGGACTCCTTTATTATTACTTTTTACTTGTAATTGAAAATTCTTGTCTTCATTTTCTATTCACTTGCTGTTTGTTTCAGATCAATTTTCTGGACATGTTCTGAAATTAATGGACTGCATCCAGCCATCTTTCAGGAACTAAATGATTGCTACTTGTGTTATTCTATTGAAAGGAAAAAACATGGGTGTGGGCATTCAAGTACATCCTCTAGTAAAAGAACACACAAGTGGCTGATGGGTGCTATTATATAACCAACAAGCATATTCTGATAAATGAGGCTTTAAGCACAAATGTTTCCTTTTGGGAGAAAAAGAGCAAAGATTTAATTCTGCAGAATTTCAAGGGAAAGAATATGCAATATAAAGAAAATATTTAAGTCAACTCTTGAAGATGACAGAAAAGGAAGAATTGAAGAAGCAAAAAGGCAAGAAATCATGGCAAAACCTTCCAAAAACACTATAGGATGTTATGGCAAAGAAACTTACTACTGCTAAACCAGGGTAAAAATTATGAAAGACAAAAGGTGCAAAGAAGAGTGAATATGAAACTACTATTTTGTTTCTGCCATTAATACAAAGAATAAAAGAGGTAGGAGTTGGATAAAACAAATGTTTATAAGTGGTATTATCAAGAAATGGATTTAATAAGAGACAGGTAAAAGAATACTTACACATTTTAAGTATTTATAAATCACAGAACTGAGAAAGATTCACTTAGACATATTGAAGAAACCAGCTAAAGCAAGACATACCTCCAATACTAGTAGTATTTATCATGGAGACTTATGTATTGAGGAAATTTAAGCAGGCTGATTTAAAGCAGCCAAAAGCAGATTCAGGAAAAGGTAGATTAGTTAGTGTATCCAAACTACCAGTCAAACTTTAAATGAAATCAGTCTATGAGCACCTTGAGAAAAATAATATAGTAAGTAATAGCCAAAGAGGTTCGTAAAAAATGGAACTGGTCGAAGCAACTTAATCCGGTTTTGGATATGCTAAGAAATTTCAGGACTGTAATGGATGTAATAGATACAGTTTAGGGAGACTCTGTAGATACCACCAGATAATTCATTTTGGACCCATTTTGTTGGTATAGTGACTATTATTATCACCATTTCCAACAAATAAGGACCATTTCACTAGAACACTTAATATGTTAGGGTAGTACTATTCATTCATTCATTCATTCATTCATTCATTCATTCATTCATTTATTTATTTTCCCATGACACCCCAGCCTGAAATCAGTTAGTGAATAAATGAAGGCAGTACCCAAAGTACAAACAAAATGTTGCCCAAATGAGAGTAAGAGAGTCATACATATTATTGGAGCACAGTAGACTGACATCTTTTGGGAAAACTCTGTGTGTGTGCAATTAGCATAATGCAGGCAAAATTTAACACTTTTCTTTGAACTGTTTATATAATTATGGAAAATATATATAAAATTTATAAAGAACTCACAAAACTGAACAATAAAAGAAACCTAGTTTTAAAAATGGACAGCCGGGCACGGTGGCTCCTACCTGTAAGCTTCAACCTTTGAAGCAACCGGGGCTAGGGATCGATTGTGGTTCGAGTCCCACTCGGGATAACACAGCAAGACCTAGTCCCAAAAAATAGCTGGGCGTGGTGGTATGAGACTGTAATCCCTGCTACCTGGGAAGCTGAGACTGGGAATTGATTGAGTCTGTGGTACCCTGGGCAACATGAGCCTGCGGTTCCATGGGCAAATAGCGAGACATAGTTTCAAAAAAAAAATGGACAGAGGTTCTGAAAATACAATTTTCCAAAGAAGACATAAATATGAACAAGAGGCATGTGAAAGATGATCAAGATCTCTTATCATTAGGGAAAGGCAAATCAAAAGAACAAGAGATCACCACACACCTGTAAGAATGGTTATCATTCAAAAGATAAGACACACTAAATACCGAAGAGGAAATGCAGTAAAAGGAACTATTGTATGCTGTTGTTGGGAATGCAAATTGGTGCAACCAGTATGGAAAAACTCAGAGATTACTCAAAAACTTATGAACAGATATACCATTGTAACCAGTTATCCCTTAGCTGAGTATTCATCCAGGGAACATGATACTAATCTGAAGAGATATATGCAGCACTGTGTTTATGGCAGCCAAGAGTTGGAAACAAACTAATGTACCATAGACAGATGATTGGATAAAGATGGTTGAGTAAACATGGAATGCTATTCAGTTATAAAAGAATACTATTCAGTTATTTTAAAAAAGTTTAAATTTTTCCTTTTCTGAAAACATGGACAGATCTGGGAGAGATTTTGTAAAAACATGCATGGTCTTAGAGAGCAATGTGCTAAGTGAAGTCAGACAGAAAAAAGAGAAATACCATATGACTTCACTCATAGATGATAAAGAACAACAAAGAAAAAATGAATAAAACCAAAATAAACTCACAGATTACATGAACAAAATAGTGTTTGCCAGAAGGGAGAAAGAAGTTTGGGTAAAAAGGGTCAAGTGCATGGTGAATGGAAACTACACTTTGAGTGATTTTGACTAATGAGCTAGACATTAGAAACTAGACTTGTAGTAAGTCTATTGAAGTGCTGATTTATAATGCTATACACCTGAAACCTATATAATGTTGTAAGAAGATGTTACACCATCTTTTGTAAAAGGATCTGAAAGCAAAGTCCCTTTCATAAATATTCAGATCTGATCACCTTACCAGGTCCTGGTAAAGCTGTTCAGTGATTTTCCATTGTTCTTAGACCAAAATGCTTAGCTTATCCTGAAATTCTGTCTATTCTGTCCTGTGTTCTCATCTCCATTCTGAACCACATCACACTATTACTCATTCTGGACAAACCAGGTCCCCTGATCATCTTTTAGTTCTTCCAGGGCATACTGTTATTATTGCCACTGGGCCATTGCACATTCTGACTTCCCTTTCCCTTATTCATTATTTGGCTTTCTATTTCAAATCTCACTTTAGGGGTAAAACTTCCTTTAAGTCTTCTAGACCATATAGTTCTCATTGTATTTTGTTTTAGGAAAGTTAGTCATATTTCATCTCCAAAAGTATTCCTTTCAGAATGCAATGTGATACTTATTTTTATTTTTTTTTTTTAATTTTAATTAAAAAAATTTTTTTGAGACTAGGTCTCACTATTTTTGCCCATGGAACTGCAGGCTCTCGTTACATGGGGTACCACAGACTCAAGCAATTCCCAGCCTCAGCTTCCCAGGTAGCTGGGATTACAGGCACGCGCCACCACACCCAGCTATTTTTTTGGAACTAGGTCTCGCTACGGGCCTCAGGCGGGACTCGAACCGCGATCCCTAGCCCCGGCCGCTTCATAGGCTGAAGCTTACAGGCATGAGCCACCGTGTCTGGCTCTGATACTTACTTTTAAAAATTAGTATAGTCCTCCCACATTGGACTATAAAGTCCACAAGATGAGGAAATGGATATGAGCATTTCTAAGATTTTATCCCAATACCTACACAATAAATAGGATCAAATAAAAATTATCTAAGAAGGTAAGCAAATTGGGTACCTTTTATAAAGAGTTAATACCCATCCTAGATATTATAACTTTTTTCCAGTTTTCAAGTAGAATAATGTGAAAAAGTCTTTAATGTGCGTCTTGTTGACAGAGGTGTAAAAACACAAGGCAGTTAAAACTTGAATAGTTGAATTATACATTTGCACATTATATTTACCTCTGATGTGTTCCAAAATTTCATTTCATGGTGATAATGAATCTGTGGGAAATTAGCATGCTTTCTCTCTTCACATAGCAGTATTAGTGAAGGTTTTCTGAGCCTTGCACCATGCAGAAAATGAAACATTTTTCAGGTAACCAACTTTGTAACACACCCTTACTGTTTCAACTATATTGATCTTTACACTTGAAGGGAACTTTATTTAGAATTCAAGAGAGCCATGAAGTTAAAAAACAATGTTTTATTCTCACTTCAATCACTGATAGGGAACTAGCTTCTTTTCTAATTATGCTTGGATGTTTAGACCTTCTTCAATGTGAATTTATAAGTTCGTAGGTACCCACATGTCTGTGTGAGAGGTTTTGATACATTCAAGGTCACACGGGGGTGAGAACTCAGGTTTCTGGATTCAAATCATGTTCATTCATTAGTTCTGTCATTCATTCAGCAAATGAGACCTGAAGGACTCCAGTGAGTGTGTCACTGTACTAGGCACTGGGGAAACAAAAATGAAAATACTCTTTGCCCTTGTGGAATTCATTACTTCAGCAGAGAACCCAAGCAAGAAGGAATGGTTACAATGCAACAATGATGAAGGCTATTTGGAGCAGTACTGTTGATGCCCCACACTGAATGCTCACAGCCTTTCTCTAATTTCAGCCACAGCTGTAGCCAGACAGCTTCCATGCTGCTGACCATTTTCCCTCTGGCCCAGATTTCTTCTGTGGGAGCCAATACAAGGCAGTCCATAAGGGAGTGGTGTGATTCCCCCCCCCCCCTCTCCCCCAGAAAACAAACTTTTAAACAGGGGAAGGGAATTTGTGGGTAAATTATTCTCCCTCTCATCTTCTGGAGAAACAATCTGAAAAGCATTCTAGAAGGCTCCTCAGAAACTCCTAGAGAATGAGTCACAGGTATCTGTAACAATAACCTGCTCCATGATATACCTTTAGTGGTTTTTCTTTCTTTGCAGTCTCACTTTCCCTACTCACCCACTCCTACTTTTTAAGATCACCTTTCAAATAAACCCCTATAATGCAGCCCTTATTCCAGGCTCTACTTTTAGAGGAACTGATACCACAACACAGTATCAGTGAATTAATGAATATGAGTGAATGAATGCAGAGAAGCTAAGTTTGCAGACTGGAGTATATTTGATAAGTGATCCACAAAGTCACTGTCTATCTTGCTGTGGGTTGTTTGTTTATTTGTTTAATTTTAACTAACTTGATAAACATGTTGTTAAGTGTTGGGAGTGGGGATGTGAGACTAGATCATCCAGGACAGTGCTATATTGCTTTCCAACAGAAATACAGATAAGAGTCTGGGAGGAAGAGAAGGAGTAGGGAAAGCAGGGTTGGCACACCTGTGGTCTAGACAGAAAAAGAATAAAGAGGGCAAAGGATGATGAGAGGACAGGATGGAAAAGACCTGGGCATTGAGGGTCAATTTTGGGAAAAGGAATACTGAGTGGTGTGATATATAATCCAGTGAGCTTTCCTAGACAAACTGGGCCTTGTGCATCTCCCAAGCTCCCTGAGGCAATGCAAACATGACCATCATTGCAGAGTCACCTTTATGATTCCAATCAGGACTCCTGCTCTTGAGACCTGCTGTCACTCACAAAGATCCCCAATTAAGAAAGGCAAATAAATGAGAAGTCAAACCTCAAATGTGGAATAAAATGTCTGACTAAGGTTAGCATTCTTTAGGTTTTTCTTAAAATCCGCTACATATATACAAGTTATTCCTTCTGTACCTGGAATAAAGATTCAGTGTGAGGGAAATATTCCAAGGCAACAAAAATTGATTCTGGTTAACCACCCTCTCCAGAATGTTTACCATTATATGTAGATGATGCCTGCATTGGAACATCAGCATCTAATCAGCTGCCAGCATAGTATCTGGCACATAATTGATATATATGTGTGTCTGTGTGCTGTGCACCATTTGCAAACCAGAAGAGTCATTCCAGATGAGATAAGGAAAACCTCTCTTGTTAACCATCCCTAAAAAACTTGAGAATGATTTACTAAAATGACCTTCTGAAACTGCAGTAGCACCGCTGGCCCTCCCAAAATCAGAGATAGCGACCACCTGCCTACACTCCCCCTTCCTCAATTACTCTTAAACTTTAGAATGTTAATTATCTCTCAAGTTTGTTTATCTTCTTTGGAATTCAACAGGCCCTCACCCTGTGTCCCTATAAATACCCCTTCTGTTAATAAAGTTGTCTCATGATACATATCTCCATTTAAAACCCCCCCCCCCCCGGCTGTGGCTGGGCAATCTCTTCTCGTCAATTCATTCGTCGTACCTTGCGTCTGGTGGCCAACATCTGTGTGTGTGTATTTCTTTCATAAACATATGAAAGAAAATTAAATGGAAGGAGAGGAAATAGGTAACCAGTGCTTCATCAATCAAAAGATTTTAACAATGGTATAAATTCAGAATCCGTGCTTAGAACCCATTAAATCTTTATGAGAATGAAGATAATACAGGATGTTCATAGATCCTATAGGTAGGAATGGATAGAGGTACTGGGAAGCAGGTGGACAGAACTTTATCTTCCCATCGAAGAAGTGCAAAATGTTATTTTTTCTTCTTCAGGAAACATCAATGGATAAGATGATACTCTCATTGTTAATGAGATATGGGCTTCCTTCCAGAGATTGACAGAGATCCTTCCAGCAAGTCTTATAGCCTTTGATGTAAGCACTGCTGAGAAAATATCTTTAGCTGAGCAAGTATGGAAGAGAAATTTGAAGAAGACATTTCATGTTCTCCTGTGTTGTGTCTTTGATGTACACAAAAGATTCAGCCCTGTAAGATAAAGACTTTATCCATGTCCCTTCCCCCTGAGGAGAATTTTGTTCTGTATTTCCCTGTTGCTGCTTGATCCTGCTGAGTAGACGACAGATAATTAAAGACTCTTCTCATTATCCAAGTGTTCATTCCCCAGCTCCCTATAGGCAACAGGTTGCACAGAAAAGTAAAGCTTATCATAACACAAAAATATTTACTAATGAACTTAACATTTATGACATTACTCCTTACTTAAACCCTCCTTACCAATGCAAACACCCATATTATACCATGCGTTCAAGCAAATCAACCACTAAAACAAACTGAAAACCTGTTAAAATACACAGTTTCATAAAATAATTCAAAGTCATCTGGGAGAAGTGCTTCAAGCACAAGCAAATGACAAATTGGGATAAACAAGTACCAGCTTAAAAAAAAATAACATAATATAATAGCACTTAAAAAAGATGAACAAGAAGATACTCTTGGGAAAATTGACAAAGACCAAATATTTTCCGCCAAATAATCTTCATAATGAGCTTGCTATAAAAGTTGAACCTGAAGTGAAAGATGTCATTAGCACATGTTATCATACTTTTTCATTAAAGTTGTATTGAAAAACTACATCCTCCAAATTCCTGATTCATTCATCTTAAACATCAGTTCATATTTTGAATATAACCTAAATGATTATTTAGTGAATTAAAATATAAATTTTAAAAACTAGCTTTTGCAATTTTTCGAGTTAAAAGTTCAGTCAAGTCTTTTGCCCTATATATTTTTTAAAATTGGCCCCTATTTTAAATAATTTCACTTTTAGCGGCTCTTGCAGATATCAATCACTCCTGAGCAAAGAAGACCTCCTGTGTTCTTGAATCTAACCCTTTCTCCTACCTCCCCTATCACCTCCTCTTTAATCCAGATCACCATTTCTCACTACAATTATTATAACCACCACCTAGTGTGCCTCCTGCCTTGCCATTCTTCAGTTCTTCCTCCCTGTTGCATCCAGAGACTTCTAAAAAACAAACATGGTCCTGTCATTCCTCTCTTTGTAATCCTTTCATGGGAACTAGCCTGCCTCAGTGGACAAGTTTCTAAGCATAACCTGAAAAGCCCTGTATTATTTAATCCCTTTCAGTCTCACATTTCTCTAACCAAAATCCTTACATCACTCTTGTACTGCTGTGCTCTTCACTCTAGTTTCTCATCACCCAAAGCACTATGTTACATAGCTCTAACCATTGCAACATTCAAATGTCTATTCTGCTCTCCATTTTCCACCAAGAGATACTTTCCTCCAGGAAATGTATCCAGTTCACTAAGATTTGATGTCTTTCCCTTTTGGTCAAATAGCAACCTAAATAAATTGACTATTTTGAAGCATTTATGCCACAACATTATAACTATCTACTAGGAGTAAAGACACTGGTGAATGAAGAGTATTCAAAACCTTGCTTGGTAGATGATCCAGAAAGGAAACTAGTATATATTTAATAAAGGAATGAATAAATGTAGCAGCAAACAAGCCAAAGCAAAATGAAAACTGTCACAATAGAAATGAAGTCACAGGACAAAACTGGTAGGTAAAAAATATCAAAGCTAAGACTTCAAGAGAGTTCCTTGTGGTTATTTTTGGGGAGTCAGGTTGAAGGATTATGACAAGAGAATTTTGTTTTTACCTTATTTTTCTAATAACTAATATTTCTATAAGAAATATATATATTCCAAATAATTAATAGTTCTAGAAGAAAGTATTGCTACTACAACACAAATTTTAAAAAACAATTAGTGATCATTACCAAGTGCTTACTATTAGTTTTCATATAGCCTCTAATCAACTTGTTAATTTGAATTTATTCTTTCTAAACTATTTTAAGTAGATGAACTTTAAACTATCTCAAAATGTTCTGTGCATTTTTAGCTTACCTGTTATGTGATGTTTATATAGAATCTCAGGGATTTTTGCTGGGTACAGAACATTAGAATGGCCTTCATAATAATGTATGCTGAAAATTTAGGTTGTTTCTTCAGAAGACGGAGATTGACTGGGATGGGGGGGGGTTAGGAGGAGGCAAAGTGCATTTATAGAGAAAGGACTTGTGCTTTTTCATTACACCCTTCTGGACTGTTCAAAAATTTTACAAGAAGCTCATATTACTTTTACAACAAAATAAAGGCTGATTAAAAATTCAGAAGTGAATATTGGCAAGCATTTTATGAGGCTTTTAAAAATACATTAATAATCCTGAAACTGCAAGATAGATACTATCATCATGTTAAAGATGAAGAAACTGAAACTCCAAGAAGTTCTTTGACTTGTCCAAGTTCAATAAGGTGTTAAAGGGCCAATCAAAGACTCTAACGTAAATTCGATTTTAAGGCCAAGGTATGTCTCTTTAAATGTTATACACCATGTTTTGTTTTGTTTTGTTATTAAACAAGCAGATTGTGATTTGCTTAGAGGATAAGTGTGTTACTTCAGGGATGAAGAGAGATTTATTTTCTTAGTTTAGGCTAATAACAAAGCTTTAGGGACTTGAAAGAGATGTTTTCCTCCACAAAGGTACCCAAAGGCGAATCATATTAGTTGACAAAATGAAAACAAATTTTCGTCTAACATTATTAGCAGTATCTTAAGCATTATTATATTTCTTAAATATTCTCTTTAAGCTACGGCAAGTAAAACTTTAGGCATAAAGCCTTGGATATTGGAAATAATCAATCATAACTATTTTAAATTTCCTAAAGTATGAATATTTCTATTAATATATATGCATGTGTGTTTCACCTGAGTATTTATTTAGATATAGTAGACTTTACATTCTATTTATTTAGCTACTGTAGAATTTATACAACAAATGTCAACTGTTGTTCCTAAATTATTCAGTTATAAAATTTAAGTACTCTTTTAATTTTCTATACTTTCTAATTGCCTAAAATGGATATATTTTAATTGTATAATAAGAAGGAAACAGTGAAAATTGTTCCACAAGATAACACTCATTATAAAGGTATAGTAACCAAGTCTAAGGTTTTAGACAAACTGATCAATGAAACAGATTAAAGCACCCAGAAATATATATAACTTCGATAATTTGAGAAAGGTAATTTGCCAGCAGCATGGTGGGGAGAGGGCATGAAGAGGGATAATTTAATCAATTGAGCTGGAAAAAACAGTTATCCATAATAGAAAAATATAATTTGGATCTCTAACTCAATTCATACTTAAAAGTCAATTATAGGCAGAGGAAGGACCTAGATACCACAAGTATCTTTAAACTTTTAGGAAGAAATAGAGACAACTAAGAGAGATTCTTAACCCATATACACAGAGTACTTACTAATCATTACAGAAAAGATTAATATATTCAATTACATTAAGACTAAGAGCTTATGTTAATAACATAAAGAAAGTACAGGGCAAGTCATCAGTAGAAACACAATACTTAGAAGAATAAAATCTTTGTATTAGAGTTTTGTGGTAGGAAGTGTGTGTGTGTGTGTGTGTGTGTGTGTGTGTGTGTGTGTGTGTGTAGGAAGAGATTAATTATAGAAATTGTCTCACTTGATCATGGAGATTATGAAGTTCCATAATCTCTCCGCAAACTTGAGACCCAGGAAAGCTGGTTATATAATTGAGTTCATACCTGAAAGCTTGAGACCAGGAGTGCAGATGTCTGAGAGCAGGAGAAGATGTATGACATAACTTAAGGAAAGAGTAAATTCACCCTTCCCCCATCATTTTGTTTTATACAGTTTTGTAAAGAATTGGATGATGACTACCCCCTTATGAAGATGGATCTTCTTTTCTCAGTCTGCTGAATCAAATGCTAATGTCTTCCAGAAACACCCTCAGACACACTCAGAAATGATGTTTTACCAGTTATCTGAACATCCCTTAGCCCAGTCAAGTTGACACATAGAATTAACTACCACAAATTATGCTCAGTCATCACAACTACCAACAAAGAGTAGATGAACATGGGGAAAAAAACTATTAAAGACCATATACATAATTATGAGGAAACAGTTCAATAGAAAAATGACAAAAATATTAATAGACATCTTACAGAAAATGAAATAGTTTGGCTAATTAATATAAAAAGAATATCAATCTCATAAGTAATTAAAGAAATACATAGCAAGACCAAAATATCATTTTATACCTACCCATTGATTTGGGAAAAGCAATACCAAATGTAGGGAAAGATGTAGCTTATAAAGAAGATTTACACATTCTGCTGAGTGTAATTCATTAGTGGAAAATAATTTCATATTACTTGGTAAAGTTCAACATTCATATACCTTCAAGCCAGAAGGTTTGGGTATACTCTTGGGTGTATCTTAAGAGAAGATCCTTAAGAGCCCATGAACACATATATCTGTCTGCTCCATGGTAGCTACTCTTCCTAAAAGCAGAAAACTGGAAATGACTGCATTGCCATTGATAAGATGATAGTAATAATAGGTTTATAATAGTGCCTCACATAATAAATATTCAATAAGTATAGCCATTGTCATTAGCCCAGTTTTCCTCATGCATAATATGGGGTAAGAATACCTATTTTAGAGGAATTTATAAGGAATTAAATGAGAAACATATATAAACCCTTGGCACATAGAAAGCATTTTATTTGATAAATGTTACTACCTGCTTCCAGATATGAGTTAGGACTGGGAGTGAGCTATTTAACTGGTACTGGAAGGTTGTGTATGGTACATATATATATGTAATGTCGCTCATTATGACTTACCCTTAGCATATTTTCAAGGTCAAATGTTTCCATTTTGATACAATGTTCTAATGCTTACCTTGTGATAGAAAAGCACCTTATAAATGGTACTACAGTATACTCATCTATGCATTTGCAAACTGAACTTTGAGTGCTAAGTTGACTTGAAACAAGTCAGCTAGTTTAGGAGTAGATCTGGATTTAAACATAAACTGTCTACTCTCCACTGCTTTCCTAAAGTTACCAGAGCTAAACGTTAATTCTATCAAGTTGTCAACATAATCTCAACTGGCAAGGATTCCAGTTCCTCCTTCTATTCCCTTAGCCTACTGAGGGTGTGTGAGTGTGTGTGTGTCTAACCAAATGAAGGTAAGCGGTGTGTGTGTGTGTGTGTGTGTGTGTGTGTGTGTGCTGTGTTGGGGAAAGGGAAAGATCCAGAAAAGACCCAGTCTTGAAATCAATGGGAAATATTGAAGTAAATATCAGTTTGGGGAGTAAAAGCTGCAAATGGTTAACAGCATTATTCCCTGAAGGGCACCAGAAAGTCAAGTAAGCAATTCTTGACCTTTTGGAAGCTATTATGAAGAAAACATAAAAAAAACAATTCTGCTAGCTTAATGAAGGAACACTGTGAAAAGTGTAATGGGCTATTTGTGCACATCTCAAAAGCATCATATAATTTGGCACAATTGGCAGTCCATTCTCCAGCATGACCAAGCAGGGTGTTACTACTTAGGCCCAAAGTGCTTTGGTAAAGCCAGATTTCCACCTATATCCCTTCTCTAAAATCTAGGCTGTCTATGATTTAATTTCCAAGGTTTAAGCATTAGCTGCTGAAATTAAATGGCACAGGCTCATTCATTTTCTCAAAGAGCAAAAAATACGTTTTCTGCTTCAAAAATGTGAACCCCATTTTGGATTTGCTTTTTTCCTGCTACACATACATGCTTTTCTTTTTCTTTAATTACATTTTCAGGCAATTAGTTCATTACATTGACTCAGCACTTCATGATTTTGGTGGGGCCTAGTGGAAGAGTGAGGCGGTAAAGTACTTCACTATTTTTAAAAATGGTTATTGGCCACATTCAATTCCCATATTTCATTTCCAATTTCATAAGGGCATTTAGTATGCAGAGTCTCTGCATAAGATCATCAGCTGCTACATTAGCACAATGGCTCTTTTGGAACCATAACAGTCTACCACGGAAATGATCCGTGGATTATATAAATTTATAAGGTCTGATACACTTATAAACAAAGGGTATTTTTTTACCCTTTTTCATTATTTATTCCTCATTAGGCTTCCTTGCTCTTTAATACAGATGCAAAAAAACAAAACAAACAAAAAAAAACACTCAAAGCTAGGCAGAAACACTCCCAAGTATGTTTAACTAAAGTTAAGAAAAGGAGAAAATTATTTCACAAAAGCAATGATTTTTCAGTTAACCCTGGCCTGCAACCTGTATTGCCTTCCTACAGGATTTCTGTTTGCAGTCCATATTGCTTTCCACATAAAGGAATGCGTATAGTTTGGGCGGCCAGAGATTAGAATTCTAGTGGTAGTAGAGTTAGTGTGAGATCTGAGAAGCACCCTTGGGCTCTCAAACCTGTGTACTCTAGATGAATTCTGCCATGTGCCACATAAAGATAAAATATACTCCTGCTGAGCACAGCGGCTCATGCCTATAAGCTTCAGCCTATGAAGCGGCCAGGGCTAGGGATTGTGGTTCGAGTCCCGCCTGGGGCCCGTAGCGAGACCTAGTTCCAAAAAATAGCTGGGCATGGTTGCGCGCGCCTGTAATCCCAGCTA
>PVHY01006662.1:22303-72917 GCA_004024945.1 Uropsilus gracilis
TATATATATATATATATATATATATATATATATATATATATACACCTAGTGTGCACAATATTCAATGGGAAAAAACTTCAATATAATTAGCATGCAATAGAGAGAAGAGAAAGAATATAGTCAAAATAATTTCCCCATGAAACACCCAAAATTACCCATCTCCTCTTGGGTAAAATCCCAGCCAAACAGGGTTGGCTCAAAGTGGGGCTAGTGTGGGCCAAAAACTTGCCAGAAGTCTAAGGCACTTACTTGCAGGGAGCCACAGGAAAGGGGAAGGTAGGGCCAGGCAAGTCTGGAAGAAAAGGAGCAAAATCAAAACACAAGTCAAGATAAAGACTGCGGGTGTTAGTCTCCCCACAGTTTCTCACCTCATATCTTTCAAGCATCTCATTCCATATCCTTCAACTCCCTGGTACCAGTCCAAGATCAAGAAGCACATGTGGCTTCTTCACAAGTCTCTGTGCTATGTGTGTCCTCCAGATTTTCTCTTTTGGGTCTTCATATTTCCCCCAAGTCCCTCTCTCAGTCTCTTTCAGCTTCTCAGCTCCCCCAACTTTCCTTAGGGTGGGACATGGGTACCTGCAACCTCCCCTTTCTATGGAAATCACACCATTTCAGTAGTACCCACAGTTGGGAAGATGGCTAAGTGACTTCTATAGAGTGTTTCTGTGTTGGCCACGAATAATTTGAGTTTTGACTCAGTTCTAACACTGAGTTTTAAAAGCATTAAGCAAATTAGTAACAGATATTTTTAATCAACTTATTTTAAAAATTTCAAAAAGTTGTCTAGTTGTTGTTAAGTTGGTAGTGATCAGTAGGGAGAGAACAATAGGAACAACTTCAGTAGACTGAGCTCTACCAGGATCAGAGCCATTGGTTGCTAAAACCATAAACAAATGGAGCAATAAAGTGAACGTAATGATAACAGAAACATGCCCTGAACAGCTATCACCACTCATATTTGATTTAGATAATTTTTTACCAGCAGTACAGCCTTGCCCTTCACTTCTGACTCCAGAAAAAATGCTGTTTTTTTTAGAAATGAAATATTTACATGAAAGTTATTTTTAGACATCTGTGGAAATGCATCCACTAGGAGCAGAGGGTTGACCATATGCATTTATCAACTCTCCCTGCCAAGACACAATAAATGATAGTAAAATAATGAACCCATAACCAAGACAAGAACAGAAGGGATGGTATCAATGAATAAGGCACCTTGACAAATTTATGATGAATGGGGTAAGGGTGGAAGCCTTTAGATGGATGAAGGAGAAGGAACAAGAAATTAGCTGCAGAGTATGTAAGAGACTCCATAGGAGAGTCCCAGAGAAACTGCAGTCAAGATGGGTAGAGGTGAGGAGAGGCTAGGAAAGAGAAAGATTAGTTGAAATTATCTTTGGAAGAACTATTTCCTTCAACTTCTCTCACGTTTACCTTCTCCTCAATACTGCTGCAAGCAAGTAGAGCAACTGTCACCCCCACAATTCCCTTTCAGATCACCTGTCCCCAAGCAAGCAAACTCAGTCTAACCCTGCTACCACCATTTTCTAGCCCAGTATTTTATTAGATGTGTCTTGTCTAGTAAGATTGAAGTAATAGCCTGAAGAGGAAGGAATGATCTCCCACAAGACAGACCTCTACCTTCTAGCATTTGGGAGACAATACCTTAGATTCCAGTTCCTTGCTTGTTGAACTCATTCCTTCCCTGAAATCAGTAAGGGACAATCCTTGCTCACATCCTCAGAGCTCCCAGGTAGCCTATCCATTTGAAGACAAACAGTACAGAGAGCTAGAAAGGGTATAATCCATAGTCATTTTTATAGCTGTAATCTCTGTGGTTGCTTTCATCATGCTGATCATTCTAGTCATTGCTCTTTATTAAATGTTCTCTGATGTCACTTCTAAAGTTTCTCACTCAACTCTCCCAGAAAGTTAATAATCACATTTTCTCCTACCTACCTTCCCACCCCAAATGCCTTCCTTTCAATATTTCCTCTGCAGAAAAATTATCTACCAGTCATCATAATTAACATGTATAGGGTATTTGATCTGTGCCTGTCACTGTTATAAGCACATAAAATATAATAATTCATTTAGACTTCACACAACCCTTGTTTAGCCAGTCTGAAATCAATAAGAACCCCTGATAAGCATTTCAAGTTAAATAGAAAAAGATCACAGAAGAGACTTGAATCTCAAATTCCTGTTATTTGTTGTGATTTTTTCCCTCTGATTCTACATAAATCACATGTCAAATTTTGCATGGTATATTTTTTATGTGTGTCTAGTTTTGTAGTCCCTTTATTGTACAAATCTTGGATTCAGACTGGGCTACCTCCATAGAACAAAAACCTAAGATCAGAGTTGTGTGGACAGCACTGATGCTGAACTAGTGTATAATAGAGCCAATGTCTACAGATAGTTACAGCGGGCAGGACTTCCTGCATGTTTCATGCATATTAACTCAACTTATTGCCCCCATTTTACAGGTGAGAAAATAGTATGCCAGGATACATCTGTAATCTTCCCAAGGTCCCAGGTAGTCAGACTTAATGGCCTAATTGTTAACCACTATACTATAGAAATATCTCTAGGGAAGACATTATTAAGGAACTATTGTTAAATTTTTAGGCATGCAATTGAACTGTGGATATTACTTTTTTCATACATGCTAACTTAAAAAAATTAAACACAGACTTACCAAAGGGTCCAACAATTTAAATTCTGGGTATATACTTAAAAGAATTACACCTGAATAAACTGAACACAGGAACTTGAACAAACTCTTGTTATGTTCTGAATACATCCATGTTCATGTCAGCACTATCCATGGTATTCAAAAGGTAGAAGCTACCCAGGTGTTCACTGATGGATGATTGAAAATATGAAATGTATATACACAATAGAATTATATTCAGTTGTAAAGAGCATAAGGCACTCTAATAGCTACTACAGCCTGTTGAACCTTGATGACATTATGCTAAATGAAGTCAGTCAGTAACCAAAAGCAAAAATATTATATGATTCCACTTATATGAGGTACCTAGTAAGTTGGAATGTACTTGTCAGAGTCCAGGGGTTAGTATAAATAGGTAGCTACTGCTTATGGGTCAAAGTTTTGGTTTGGGTAGATGAAGAAATTCTAGACATGGGCGGGGCACGGTGGCTTGTGCCTGTAAGCTTCAGCCTATGAAGCAGCCCAGGCTAGGGATCGCACTTCGAGTCCCGCCTGGGGCCCGTAGCGAGACCTAGTTCCAAAAAATAGCTGGGCATGGTGGCGCGTGCCTGTAATCCCAGCTACCTGGGAAGCTAAATTTGGGGATTGCTTGAGTCTGTGGTACCCCGGGCAACGAGAGCCTACTATTCCACGGGCAAAAATGAGAGACTTAGTCTCAAAGAAAGAAAGAAATTCTAGACATTGATAGTGATGATGATTGCACAGCATTGTAAGTACACTTAGTGCCACTAAGTTGTACATTTAAAATTGATAAAATGTTAAATTTTAGTATATATATATAACCACAATAGAAAAACCAACATCTCACCAAAATAAAGGCAATCATTTTTTTAAGTGTATGCTATCAGAAATAAGATCTGAATTATTTACAGATGAAAGTATGATATTTGAGATTTATTTTATAATAATAAAATAACGACTTGTGGTAAGATTTTTTGGGAGGGGGTTGAGAAAATTATAGAGCACAAGGAGATGAAACAAAATTGCCCAAATGTGGATAATTTAAAATTGGGTGATGGTATATATGGATACATGACAGGAATCTCTCTATATAGGCTTCCAACTTTTCATTAAAAAATTTAAGATACATTGTAGTAGACAATTGAATAGCAGCTGCTGTCATATTTATTATCATCTAACAGGGTTAAAACAGGACCAGGGAGAGAAGCTCCACTTCCCCAAATCTATTCCACAAAGCTTTTGAGAAGACCTCTTTCCAATCACCTAAGGGCCCATCAGTAAAGACTTTTCTCTCAGGATCCCATGGAGAATTATCAGCACCTATATTAGCAGATGCCCACCTATCATGATCTCAAGCTTGAGAGAAATAAATTATTTATAGCACACCTTTATAAAGTATATTTATAGTATTTATAGTACTAAGTTTCACCCTATACTATAACAACAAAGTGACAAAGACCCGTGTTATCAAGAATCTTATAAGTTATATCTGTGGCATATCATGGGCTTCTCCAGCGAAAGAAACTTACTTTAAATTATAAAATTAAGGGATTCCACTTTGTCCAAAGTATTCTGAATATTTTCTCTTTATCTTTTCATATAAATGGCAAAACACATGCACACATTTCTACCTAGTTAAGCACCACAGTGAAATGCTAGTCACCTTGAGAAAGTTTTCTATTAATTGTTTTATTTATTTTTGTTTCAATGAGCATTTACTGGTTATCTATCACATAAAAGGCATAGTATTAGGGGTTGGATGATATGAGCTTCCTCAGAGTTGATATGAAGATTTTGAACTAAAAGCAACTGGGGTTCAACATATCCAGAAAGAAAGCTTTTGGGCTTCTCTTATTTTACTAAATGCAGAAATTTCTGGCAATGAGGCTGCCATAAATTCCTTCTGTGGCAGTTATACTCCCAAGAAGTGTTGTGGGAGTAAAACTTCCATAAATCTCCTCTCAGAGCATTTTTTTACTGACAAGAAAGAAAAGGGAGCAGAGGACTTTCACCTGGAACTAAGGCTAAATGGCTAAATTGCCTTATAACCTTAGCATATAAAAGAGAAAACTTACATAAACTTTTATGTGAGACTTGCTTTTGCAGATGCATAGAACCATGAGACCAAACTGGAAACTCAACTGGAGCTGGAAGATACAAATGCAGAATCAAGAGAGCTACACAGTGGCAAGGGGGCCATTAATGAAATTTCAGCACTCCAATTACCTGAAGAAAACCTCTTCATAATTTCTCATGTATGAAATGTCCTGTAACTAGTTAGTGAATTTCAGCCAAGTCACATTTCTTTGCCCTTAACTCAAACACCTTTTGTTATCAACCCCAGTCTTTCATTTTTAATTGAGGGGGCAAATTTGAGTTTATCTCCTGTCTCCTTGCCATTTGATTCACAATAAAGTTTCATTCTTTTCTCAAAACTCTGCTATCATAATAATCTGGTCTAGGCACAATGGGCAGTGAACCACTGACTTAGTAACATATGAGCATATATAAACACATACACTCCTTCTCTCCCATTTTGTTCACCTCAAAGCCCATTTGTATTTCCTAATGACACTCATTTGTTCTTTCCCTGAAAGAGAGGGGTCTATATAATAACTTAATAATTTTTCCCACTATTAAGTAAATTTATAAGCCCTTCCCTTTGACTGTTTGATAAGATATACTTTATGTGAATGTAGGGTAAATGAGGTACTCAGGCTTTTCCCCCATTTGTATGTATGGCCAGCACCTGTGGTATTGCACCCTCACCATGACATGTATGTGCCTGGTTCAGTTGGTCTGCGAATATGTGAGTGGGCACACCTGGGCCTAGGAGGCGGCAATGAAAGTGTGGGGTCACCTTAGCGTAGAGAAGAAGGAAGGAGAGAGGAGAGACGTTGTTTCTTTTCATCAAAAGTCCAAAAGAGAAATCCAAAGGCTCCAACATTCTTTGTCTACTAAGCCATGGTGAACTGATAAGGATGGAGCTGGTTACCCAACAGTGAACTTCCACATCTTTAAGTTAATAAAAATCTGCCTTGTAAGCTGATTTTTGATATTTTAATTAATAGTCCTCAAATAATGAATTTAAGCAGGTAAAGGAAAAGTTTTTTTCTTTCCTGACAGTGACAAAGACAGAAAAAGTGTTTCTCTTGTGAAACTACATTTTACCAGATAAATGCACTCAAAAGTAAATGCAAAAACAAATATTTAGAGATTGTAATTATTGTTTTGATTTTAATAAACTGGTGTGTCAGTAAAAGCTAGTATTCACCTAGTTAGCACTAATACAAGGATATATTTGCTAAAAATAGAGTTCTGATTAGTTGGTACCTGTGCCTAAGGGTGAATAAATACTTAGAACATCACACCGGGTGGTCTAGGCAGGCTTCTTTGAAGAGACTGAAGGAGTAAATTAGAAAATACTATAAGCAGTTAGTTAGAACAGGGTGCCCCAAGCCCCAAATCCATTCATCAGTCAAATTGAGAAGCAAACGCAGACCATGATGTTGCCCCCTACCTTAATTAAAAGTGGAACATTTGGCCCTTCGAGGATCTGCTCTTCCAAAATATACGGCGGAGTCATGCCCCCAAAGCCAAAGACCTGAAGCATGACTGAAGGAGCAACAAAATGTGGCACAAACTGCAGAGATGAGACCCACCAAGACCAAAGGTGCTCCAAAAGAAGTACAGGAATGATAAACAGCACGTTCTAACAAGTCCGGGGAAATCACACCCTCACCAAGGATGAGGAAATGGATCAAGAAAAAAAAAAAAAAGACTAAAGGACTAAACATGGACAAACAGCAAAAAGAAAGGAGGCAAAGAGACCAGCGGAAATGTGGTGTGGGGTGGTATTCCCATGGGGATTAGCAGTTATACAATCATATATTGTAAAATCTGCAAAAATTAAAATTAAAAAAAAAACAAAAAACCCCACGAAACAAAACCAAAAAAAAAGTGAAACATTTGAACACCAAATTAATAGCACAATAGCAATTGAAGAAAGCTGGCTTTGTGAAAGTAGGCTGGATAAATGGGAAAGTTCAGTGGGCTTCAGTAGTCTAGGAGACAGCGGTGGGCCTAACCAATCCTCAAGAGACACAGTGCAGAGACTCCCAAAGGCCAAATCCCCAGTCCCTACCCACTGTACTTAAATACATATGCACTTGCTTCTTGTCATTTCAACCAGCTATTCACTTGGGACTGCTCTCTGCTCAGAGCACTTTCCTGTCCTTCTTGTTGACCAATAAATCTCTTGCTTTTCTGCAACTTTAGTCTTGAAGTTAATTCTTTTCTTGCCAAAGACAAGAACCAAGGAAGAGCCCACCAGGGGTCCTCAGACTCTAGGATTTCTCTGTCAAAAAAAGGGACCCTATTCAAGATGACCCAGACTGAGTCCAAAAAACCCAAGAAAGAACCAGCACTGGGAATAGTAGGAAAGAATATTCCAGGCAGAGAGAGGAGCATATATAACTGGTCCTAAAAGCAAGGTTAATGCTTACATTGCTTTCATACTCTAAAACAAAAATAAACTTACCTAAACTTATTTTGCAGCTTGCTTTTTACAGATGTGGCAGTGCCTGGAGGCCTAATCACTAACCTGGAACTGAGCTTCAAGTTTGAATGGAGCTGGAGACTGAAAACACAGAGGAGAAATTTCTACCAAGTGATCAGGGCCACAAACAAAAAAATTTCATTTAAAACAGTGATCTCAAGAATATCCTCTTCATACTTCTCAGCGTACAGACTATCGTATTTTAGTAAAGTGTTACAGGATAACCCCAGAGGAAAATGGGCTGAGTATGAGTCCTCACCCAAGGGCTTAAAAACCTCAGAATAAGACCCAAGGACAGGCATACATAGAAAGGTCCAAAAAAAGGCTTATCTACAAAGTAAATGAAAAGGAGAGAGAGAGAGAGAGAGAGACAGAGAGAGAGATTAACTAGTCAATGTGTCTTACCAGTAATGCCTTCTGAACTGGGACCCTGGGTACACTCTGAAGACAGGTAAAACCAAGTCTCCTCCAGGGCTACAAGTGTTCACTTTTATACCAGTCATGGCTGCTTAACTTCACACTAGTTCCCAGCAACCTCCCCTTTAGGAAGTCAAGAGTCATGGCAGGCTTATAGGGGTAAATTCCATAAAAGTTCAGTGGTGGGGTTCATTCAGAACACACTGCTCCCCTAACAAAGTCCACATTATTTACCCCCAACCCACTACTCACTTAATAAAATATACTCCTTTATTACCAACCTTCCCTCTAAAAACAATATTAACTCTTTTCCCTTCGTAGAGGAGGGTTTGAGTATTTTGGAGGGTTTGAGTATGTTTTTCTCCTGTCTCCTTGCTTTTCGGCCTCAATAAAGGTTCTCTGCTCTGAGCACAAATGCTTTAGTGATTTGGTCTTGATTAAGAGTAGGGCATACAAACCTTATTTATTTATTTATTTATTTATTCATTTATTCATTTATTCATTTATTTATTTAGCCTAGGTCTCGCTAGTTTTGCCCATGGAACAGCAGGCTCATGTTGCCCAGGGTACCACAGACTCAAGCAATCCCCAGCCGCAGCTTCCCAGGTAACTGGGGTTACAGGTGCGCACCACCATGTGCCCAGCTATTTTTTTTTTTTTTTTTTTGACTAGGTCTCACTCTGTTGCCCAGGGCAGGACTCGAACAGTGATCCCCAGTCCCAGCCATGACTCCATAAGTTGTTACTTACAGGCACACTTACACTTGGCCATGTACCAGGCCAAACCTGATTTTTATGTTGAGCAATTAGTTCCTGATTCTCAGAGATTAAAATGCTCAAATGTAAGTGGTCAAAAAGGAGAGACTGTGGAAAGGACAGCAAGGTCACATCACAGAAAACATGGCAATACTTGGTTATTATATGTATTGATCTTGCAATAATCTGACTGGATTAAGAAATCAGTGTAATTGAAATGGAGTGACTCAGCAACTTAATATGAAAGCAATCATTTGTTTATGAGAACATTAATAAAAACACATTTGGACATTCAAGGAATTGACAGATAAAAGCCTAAATGTGCAAAAAAGTCAAGCCCAAAACATTAACAGCTGGATATGATAATACACTTCTGAGGCAGTATAAATAGAACAGCAGAAATAAGACAATCTAAGGTGCTCTGGACTCCATGCCCAAGGGTCTTTGGAGGCTTCTCCAGATTTGACCGATGACTGCCAAGGCTTTGCCTTCAACAGCAACACTCCCTTCCCCGAGAACTGGCAATGCAAGGGAAGCTCTAGACCAAGCACTGCTTACTAGCTGGTCTCCTGAACCTCACCTTAGTTGTCTGAGTTCAGAGGTTCTTTAAGAAGCAAAAGAATTCACCAGAGTTTGGGCAAACCAGAGGCTCATTCATAGAGCTTGTGGATCAGGCAACTGGTATTGGAAAGGATAATTTAGCCTGACTCCAAAATGAAAGTTAGGAGATTTTTAAAGGGTATGTCCGTGTGACAGAGCCAAGGGAAACATCATAGCTTGTTCTGGGTTAGGTTACATCTGGGCAGGTGCAGACAAGCTATATTCCAATTGAGAATGTAGAGCTCTTGTCTTTCCTTCTCCAGAAAGTATGAGGCAATCATTAATCAGAAGCTAATGCTTTTCTCTAGAATGACATCTTTGGTCAATCCAGTGTACCAAATGGTTAGCACAGGATGACAGGACAGGGCTTACCAGTTCAACATTTAGTCTGCCTGTTACAGGATTTGGGGACTAATCTTATGCTACCAGTTCACAACTTCCTTTACCTTTGAGATTTCAGAGTTTGTGAGAGTCTCCACCAGTATCATCATCTTCTGTGATGACAGTGGGAGAAGGAACTAATACTTCAAGACATGAAGTGACATGAAACATCCAAGGACAGAAGATCAGTTAAGCACTTGGTGTTCAATTCAAGAACATAGACGCCCGGGGAGTTAGAAACTACCACTGCGAACTGGAATTAGACAGTGGAAGCGATCCGACTCTTCAGAGACTGGGATCCTGGAAGCTGGTGGGGGCCAGTTCTGATAGTTGTTTTGGTCACTTTATTCTGGGGCCTTCTCATTTCAGCACATAGTAGGCTTGAATACTGGGGTGGAAGCAGGTGAAATTGCCCCCAGAGACAGAAAAATAAGTGCTAAGTGCATTTATCAACCCTTGTAACATGGGTCTGAAATGTCTGACATGCTGCTGTGTCCTTGTTTTCATTTACAAGAAGAGTATATAAAAACCGGATGACAAATTAATTGCTGGCTTCATGAGCAATAGTGATAAAAAAGTTCTCTTCACCCTCATCAGGTAAATAGTGACTTAATTTCTTCTAGAGATAGACCCTAGAATTCAAGGCCTCCCAGAACGTGGGCAGGGCTGTTAGAACATGTTTATATGCAACAATAAAGGGAAGTAAAACCAAAATTACAATACTTCAATATTCCTAGAATTTGGAGTCATTTGTTGAAGACTTGGATTTATTTTCTCTAGAAGAGGGTGAATTTTAAGCCATCCTTAAGAAAATGCAGTATTTAAAGGTAACTTCATTACAGGAAAAATTCCTGGAAAGATATATATAATAAAATCCAGCAGTTGGTGGATTCAAACTGGAGGTCACTCTAATTAAGAAAGTAAAGAGTGACTGGAATGCAAATAATTCTATTTCACACTTTGCAATTCAACTTGGGGAATCACATTTACATAATGACTCAAGGGCAGATAACATTCTCCCATGCATGGACATAGCTCCCCTTGACTGCCAGGAAGACACTAATGCATATCTAGAAACAGTTTGGGGCCTAGAGGCTAGTGAAATAAATTGTGTGAATCGATTTAAAGTGCAACCAGATATTTTTGACTCTGAAAATAAAATGGCATATCATGGCAGGGAGAATTCATAGTAGACTGAGGCATAGGAAGTTTTAAAAACAGTCATAAATTGGCTACTTGACCTCTTCTTCTCCTATCATGCTATTTTTATACTGTTTAAGGTAAATATACACCAATAAATCAGTGCATACAATAAGCATTTCAGAAGATCTTATTTTACAGTAATCTGAAAAGAACAAAGAGGGATTGGCCTGAATGATTATCTCAAGAAGTTCAATGTGGCCAACAGGAGAAACTGCACATACAAGCTTAAACAGAGAAGCCATTCAGAAAATAATCACAGATAAGTGAAAAAGGTGCCTATAGGGATTTCATGGGAATGTTATTGTAGTTAAAAAAAAATAAAGGTCCTAAATAGGAATAGTAAAGAATGATACATTTTTCTTAAAACTACCTATTTATAATGATACAATCATTCCCAAACACTGGAAAGGATGTAACAGAAAAGAACTTGGAAAACTCTTGATGAAATATTAAGTAACAATCCATCTAACTGAATGTTATATACAGTGTGGCTATTTTAAAAGCAAAAAAGAAAAAATATCTTGACATTGATTTGTACAAAGGAGACAAAATGTTTACCAAAATATTAGCAATATTTATCTTCTGGTGGTATAATTATGAATGGTTGTTCACTTTTTTATTTTTTCAACAATCTATATTTCCCATAATAAATAATATTAATTTTGATAATAAAAAAGAAAAATACTAAAAATATTTGAAAGCAAGATAGAAATGCAACATAGAAAAACTTAGAAGAGAAAGTCCTTTGATATAGAAATCAAAGAGTGAAATTGAAGGAGTTGATTGTAGGAGAAAAAGCACTGGAGTTGATCAATGTAGGAGAAAGAGCAATGAAGCTAAAATACTCAATTGTATTTTTGTTTCCAAGTTTCCTACCAATCTTTCCAGATGGTCTAACTACAGAGGAATGCAAGGCCACTATACTGCACTACCTCTAGGAACATCCTTCATGTTGCAGTTCGTATGAAAGATGACCCTGGAGTTGTGTGTATAGCCCTGTAGATGAAATTCTTTACTTTATTACCCTTTCTCTAATGCAAAACAAAGCAAACCAGAAAAGACAACCACATATTGACCCAGATCAGAAGATACCTAGGATTCTACCTTCATGACCTTTGATCAAAACAAACTTGTCTAATCTCTAACCCTATTTCCATGGCCAGTCATATAGTTTACAGAGTTCAGTGCAAAATGAATATGTGAAGCCCTTGGCTCAAAAAATAAGAGTGCTGCCACCTGCAGTGGCATGCGACTTTAATCCCAGCCTAGGATGGGAGGCTGAGACTGGGAATTGCTTGAGTCTGCAGGTTTGAGGAGCACATAGCAAGACCTAGTCTCAAAAAATAGCTGGGCATGGTGGTGCATGCCTGTAGTTCCAGCTACCTGAGATGCTGAGGCTGGGGATCACTTGAGACTGGGATACCCCAGGCAACAAGAGTCTGCAGTTCCCGAGGCAACATAGCAAGACCTAACCTCAAAAAAAAAAAAAAAGTAAGCGTGCAAGACTATACCACTGTGGTGGCATAAAAATGACTTAGAGTTGAAGATGTATGAGAATAAATTCCTTTTTCTGTTTAAAAACAGAGTTTCTAAAAGAATTCAACTGTCATAATTTCCCCTCCAAAAGAGGCTCCCTGTGTCAAGGAAAAAGAGTGCAGCTTGTCCCTGGACATGAAAAGTTGGCACTGGTTGAGAAATTGCATAATTGGATTTATTAAAATAAATCTTAACTTCCACTAATTTCTCCCACAGATTTCTCAGTCACTTTCCACCATTTGCTGTCCCTTAAAATCTTAAACTCCACCCCCTTAATTATATGACCTAGACTCCAGTCATGTTTTTGGGTCACAGTTTTCTACAAACTTTTGAGTACCTATTTGAATAAAAATATTTTCTCTTTTTTTAATATGTTTTTTAATTGAGGTAATATTGCTATACCCCCATAAGGAAAAAAAATTTTCCTCCCCAACAAATATTAAAATATGAAACTCTTCCCTTTTTGTGTGATTTCTCTTTTAATTTGTCATGTTTTTTATTTGTTTTTAATTTGTTCTAGGTCAATGAATAGTAAAACATTGAAAGATTAGCATGAATTATACCATTTATCTTTATAGTGGATAATGCAGGTTTAAATGCAAAGATGAGAGCATTTGTGTGAGATCACTGAAATTTTACAACTTATATTTAATATCATTGTGTGATAATAATCACACATTCATAAGCATTTTATTCCTATAAGAACAATGGAAGAGCTACACAAAACTAACTCAACTGCTTCTTATTTTACTTCTTGATATGCACATATTCTAGCAAAACTCCATCATGACTTATGGATGAGTAGAAAAGAATTGCAAAGAAAAGAACCTATGGATTGCTTTATCTCTTTCTTTTTATTCCCCATCGTTTTCAGCATAAGTGATTGACTGATGCATAGAAGCAAGGGAATAAGAAAGGAACCCTAGGTCTTTTGTGATTCTTACAATGCCATTGACTTCTTTCTGTGTTTGAATGAAAGCAAGTTCTGATTGGAATGAAAAATTGTGGCCTCAGTCTCTGTTTATTCATAGATGCAAACTATTACTTTCCTGTGGTTTGGGGGTCTCAAAACTCCCACACATTGTGGATCCACTAGAATTCTGTGCTCTTGAGGTCATCATCTGTCAATACATACAAATAGTAGCAAGAAACTGAAGACTGGATATAACACCCAGTTAGTTCCTCTACTCATGTGCACATTCATAGTTGTTTCCTTGGGTTTTGCTTATAAAACATAAGCCCAAGATAAATTATTAAGAATTTCAAGATGGGGACAGCAAATCTTTCAGCCAAGCATAGGGAGATTCACAATTCATACATCCATGAAGTTGGACCTGCCTACTTCTACCAGAACAGCTATACATGGGGTTCCTTGTAAAATTTCATCTGTAAAGATTTTATATAGTATTAAAAACATTAGTCTGGATTAAATGACAAATGCCTATGGAAAGGAGTCAAACCACATTCTCAAACTCTTTTCTATGCTATTGAGACATACAGGAGGACAGGTTTAATTTCCATTTCCTCTTAACTGTCTTAAGAAAAAGAGTAATGCACATGCAACAATAAATGGCAGTTGACCTTCAACTTCATTTATTATTCATATATCCAGTATCATTCAAGAGATACTGGGTGTTGCTGGAGACTGTAGAAAGATAGTGGAATTATGCCTCTTTGAAGGAACAGCCATTGCTCGAGGTCAGTTATTGGCTACCAAGGGAGAATGTAAAGTCAGTGCTACCAGTCTTCTAGTTCTCTAAGAGAAAATAGAAAATCCAAACTCTTACACAAAATCTCATTTTTCTACAATATATCTTAATTTAGATTAATTATGTATCAAGTGTATGAAAGTCACATGTGGTTATTAATTACCATCTTGGACAGACCAGGTCTAAATCAAAAAGAATTTCTTTAAAACAATAATAACAATTGCTAGTATCAAGTCCCATAGGAAAATGGACAAAGGATATGAACATGTAATTCATAGTAGAGAAAAAACTGCACAATGCAAAAAGATTCTCGAAGTCATTACTAATTAGAAAAAAATTAAATTGAATCTATAATCCTAAAAAAATCAAAATTTGAATAATGCTATGTGGATATAGATGTAAAGAATCTCCATTTGCAGGGAGGGGGAAAGTAGATGGGTGAATGCATTATGAAGAGGAAGTTAATTAAGTTAAACAGAAGACAGTAATTAATTCTACTCCTAAGCATTAATCCTGAAGGAGTTCTTCGGGATTCTAGACATTTCTTTTTCTGTAGATTGTTATCACCATTGGCCTATAAATTCATGAACTCGGGGATTTTATTTTGGTCATTCTGTATCTTCGATGTTCAGATCATGTTGGCATATAGTAGGTGGTCAATAAATATTTACAGATTGAATGAATATGACTTCATTGCTGAACCCCATAAGGTATCTATACTACAGATGAGGAAAATGAAATCCAGAGCAACCATCCTTCCAGTCACAAGCTCAGTCACCACCAGAGATGACATTAGCACAAAGCCCACAGACCAGACTGTCTCCCCAGCACCACTCTTTTATGAGTAACTGGAAGGAACAACTACAAAATCACATTTTCAGAGTTTAAATTAGAGCTTGTCAAATTCAGATAGGGTCTGCTAGCTAGGGATTCCTTCTGTGTTCTTGAGTTATGCCTTTTCCAAGATGTTACTTTTTAAAAAAAGAAGAAAAGGAAGGGGGTGCTAGGAAAAGAAACTGTCTAATCAATTTAAGATGTGATTAAGGCACACATTTAGCCATTCAGGACCAAAACACTCAATCTCTAAGGGAACCAATTCACAGCTTTATTTTACAGCTTTAATGTTAAAAAGGGTTAACATTTACCAGCCAGCTTGCATGTTTTTTGGTTATGCTTTTCTTTTCTTTCTATAGATTTGATGAGTTATCTTCAGAAGATAATTTGAGTACTTGCTTCAGTTTTCCTGTTCTTCTTGGCCATCCATTCCTTGGCAGGCTTCACCCTACTTATACCCACTCTACATCTCCTCTTCATCCGCTATTTCATGAATCTAGTGTTAACTAACTTTGCAGCAAAACAAATCCATCTGGAAATTGGCATTTCTACTATGTGTTCTTAAAACTGCTATTCATCATTCCCAATATGTGCGCATGTGTAGAAAACTCAACACACTTGATCAGAAGCCCAAATGAATGCACTGGGGCCAGGCACACTCAGAGGTTGATTATTGCTGTCATCCAGCATGCTAATATTTGACCATTTGACTAAACACTATTAGACTGAATATATTCTACCTTCTCTGTTTACCAAAAGATTATTTCCCAATTGCAAAAGGGATTACAAAACAAAAAACATAGCCTCTTTCCTTCATTACTTAATGTATTTATACCCACTCCTATTTGTGACAAAAAGATTTGAGGTAGCTCAAATAATTCGATGGACTGGATTATCCAGGAAAATATCCCTCTTCTATGTTGATTCATACTTCCAAATTAATAATATCTGTAACTATTATTAATAACACAGTAATGACTCAGAATCACTAACATCTTTCAAGTATCTGCAATGAGCCAAACTCTTTGCCAAGTACTTTATATGCATTCTCTCTTTTAACCTTCAAAATGACCCTACAAATAGAGACTTTTTTTCTACATTTCATTGATAAATAAATTGAGGTTTAGAGAAAGTCTGAACTGGGATTGGATTATAAGGCACATTCCAATGAGCTTCCTCCCTACAAATCTGTCTTCACTACATTTCTGGTGGAGATACTCTTGCTGGGGGAAAAGTTCCTAATAAGTCACTTGAATCCAGGAGACCCTTGATGACAAGTTGGAGGAGATGGATGACTAAGTTTGGAGATACAGAGACAAACATGTGATTATCTCATGTTGCTCATACCCAGCAGGGAAAATACAATGAATTCCCATATCCTGTTCTGCAAGCAGCATCCCCCTGGTTTTAAGGGCAGTGGTCAAATCTATGAAATTTTTTTGAACTCTGATACTCCAGTTCCTTACACTATGGTGTCCAGTGAATATTATGAACATACCATTAGCTTCACCAGCTCAGAAAAGAAACCTTCTTAGGAGGTGAAAATGTCTGAAGACATTTTCATGTCAGAAATTAAAGAATGAAGTAGGAAGATAAGTGAATTTCCCTTTAGTAAGCAGTCTCCAAAACACTACTCCAAATATCTAGCTTTCTGGCAGGTAAACCAGACTTATTGATTTACTTTAATAAATAGAATATGCCAAATTTGATGGGGTCACTTTCTAAGATTGGTATATAAAAAAAAAAAAACCGTGTCTTCTGAATTTGTCTCTTTCTGTTTGTTTGTTTTTTTTCTCTTTATCATTCTCTCTCCTTCCAGTTCCTCACCCAATTTCTCTTGGATCATCACTGTCATGTCATGTGTATACTCAGCAGATGATGGAAAAACCTGAATGGCAACCACAAAGGGGGATTACAAGGCCTGCCAGTAGCTGAATAAATATGCTTGGGAATGGATACTCCAGGTCCACCTATGAGTCTTGATGTTACTACAGCTTCAGTGAACAGGTTGACAATAACCTCATGAGAGACCTGAGCCAGAAGCATCCAGCTCATTTAGTACCCACATTCCTGACCCACAGAAACTGTGAAAAAATAAATATTTGTTGATTTATGCTACTATGTTTTAGTGTAATTTGTTATGATGTAGTCATAAATAATTAACACATTACCTGATAACTTCCAATGAAATAAGAACTATAAAAAGGAATTGCAGGTATAAAAATGACATAAGACCACTTGCAAATATCTTGTTCTTTACTTTACAGCTGATTTCCCCATGATCATTATCATAAACATCCTTACAATATAAAGACATCATGCTTTTCTTTTCAAGGGCAACAAAGGAGTGGGGTGAACATCCTTGGTCCTATTCCTTTTTTTAAAAAAAATAATTTATTTATATATAAATTTCACATCTCTGTGGTCCTGTTCAATCCACACAAGACCAGGGATTCCAAATATACTCAAAATTTCCCACAAGTCTAATACCTTCTGGTGGGGAAACATGAGAAAGGTGCTAGGTAAATTCTAGAGAACTAGAACATAAGGAGACCTCAAATTTTTAAATATATTTTATAATCCATCATGAAATCAAGATAACATTGTCATTGTCCCTGCAAAGGATCAGGACCAGCCTCCCCACATGTCTCACTCATGTTTCTTTCAAATGTTTCTACCTGTTTCTTCTCCACAGGTCTCCTCCAGCATCAGGGTACAAGGCAAAGTTGGGAAAGTCAAGTAACACTGACTTACCCCTGGAAAAGCAAGAGAGAGAGAGAGAGAGAGAGAGAGAGAGAGAGAGAGCATAAATGTATTCAGTTATATATCAAGCATGGCCACTTAACTCCACTCTTTCCCCATTCATGAGATCAGGTTCATGGCATGCTTGCAGTTGTATTCTTAGGGCCTGAGATCCCCTGGGAGTAGAGATGATAGGTGGAGTCCATAAAGTCATTAAGGGATGAAATTCATTCAGGATGACATTCACTTGCTCAGAGTTTACTTATTCTTGTTCTTTTGTCAGTTCCAGAACCAGTCTAAGAGAGGACTTTCAAAGAGTTCAACATATAGTCATAGCTTTGAAACAAGAAATCACATATGAGAAATATGTCCCAAAGCAAAAAGCTAAGTTTATGGAAAATACTATCTTGGTTCCCTAAAACTCATAATGCTGAAGAAAGGGAAAGTAGCTTGTTCCTCTCTCTTATAGAAAAATTCTCTATTAGGAGGCAATAATTTGAAAACAGGTCTGGCAGCTCTAGGATGTCATCCATGAGTTTTCTTATGTATCCTGAGGACACACTTATGGGCAGCCCTACCCCCAGCCTTACTGAGCCATTTAGCTGTTTGATCTCATCACTTAATATTTTCTTTCCAGCAAATGGAAAGAGTAAAGTGCAAGGAACACACCCACCCTTTTAAATGGACACATTAGAATCCCAGGTGACAGCTTTGTTTATATCTCCTTTACCAGAATTTATTCACAGGAGCATCCCTAGCTGTAAAGGAGACTTCCAAATATGCCCCATTAGAAATCAAAGTTCTATTTACTAAAAGGATGGGGGAGAAGAGCTATTGGGGAGACAGTAACATCTGCTACAGGTAACAAGACTTGTAGCACACTAGATGACTAGTTATTCTAAGATTTCTGCAATTTGACTCTTCTCACAGTTTTAGCATTATTTGCTTTCTTTCAAAAGGACCAAACACTGCTCCTTTTGCCTTTTCATCATACTACTGCTGATGTAAGTGTTGTTGTTATTGGAATTCCAGCCTCTGTCTTCTATATTCACCAAGCTCCAATGCTATTTCCTCTGTAATTCAACTGTTAACCTTCACCTTTCTCTAAAAACTCAACACAATGATTTCTATCTCTGCACAATTTAATAGAGGGGGAAAATCATCATATACTTTTCAACTGTTAAACATTGCATTAGGAAAACAAATAAGAATAAGCTAAGGACTCAGTCCTCAAAAAAATGTTTAAGAGAATGACTAACCTGCTGGGAAATCTCAAGTCAAGCTTTGATTACAGATGATTTTTATAATCACATGTATAACATAAGATAAAATGTGGCCTATGTACATCTAATTTAATAGGATATCTTCAATATACCTTGTGCTTTATGTTGTTTTGGGCACATGATCCTTTCATCCTTTATTCACACATTTACTAAATATCTACTCTGTACCTGCCATTGTACAAGGGACTTGGGGAAGAGATAGATAGATTACTGCAATACAGTACAATAAAGAACTAATATGGAGACACCTAAAAATGATAACAGTACTAAGTCTAGCCTAGGAGGGTTAGAAAGCTTCCATGAGAAATTACACTTGAGTCTGAAAGGTAAATAGAACTCTGCCCAGAAAAGAAGGGATAATATTGCAGGGTTGAGAGGTCATCATTTACAAAGACCCAGTGGGAAAACAACATAGTACATTACAGCACAGGAAGTAATTCAGTGTGGCCAGAATTTAGGAGGTAAGTAAACAGGCTGGGAAGTAGGAGATGATGTTGGAGGTAGGTTAGGCAGATAGTTGTATCAAAATCAATAAAGAACTGTGTTTTACTGTGAGAAATAGATCTCCCAAAAGAATGTCTTAAAGCAGTAATAGTTTCTACACATCTGATTTAATTTTTTTTTTTTAAATTTTGCCAGCTTTTACTGAGGTGTAATTGGCAAATAGAAATAGTTTCTATTTAAGGTATATAACATGATGTTCCAATGTATGCATATATTATGATATATTTATTATAATCAAGGTAATTAGCATGTCATCCTCTCACATTATAATCTTTTGAGAACAATAGTTTTCTTTCTTCGCAAATTTCAAGTATATAAAAAATATTATTAACCATTGTTGCACTATTGATCCCCACAACTTACCTCTCCTTTATATATAAAACTTTATTCTTTTTGAATAACATTTACAAACTTTCTATTTTTCTAATACAATAACACTCCCAGTCAGTTTAGAGGTGGTACTATGAGAGACTGAAGGTCCTTCCGCCACTCAGTTCATCACCCTTAGTGTCTCAGTGTATACTTGACCTCTGTGGCTCACAGTATGGCTACTCACCTTCTGCATTGCATCTGTATACCAAGCAGAAAGAAAAACAAGGCAAAATTAAGAATCACATACCAGCTGAAATTGCCTAACTTTCCTAGAAGTCTTGTCTTGCTGCTTATTTCTAAATTGAACAGAATTATGTCACTATCACATGTTCCTAACAAAAGCAGCAATGCTAGACAGGTTGATAAATTGATTTGGGGTCATTACTGCTTCCAAACCATCTGGGGAAGAAGAAAAAAAGCGGAGAACTTGTGCATAGCCTATTCTGCCCCCATCATGGCTTAAAGACCAGTTCTCTGTTGTTGGGCAGGGGGGCAATAAAAGCATTTAAACAGAGGAGCTAGTTTAAAGAGCTAGTTTTAGAGGAATAAAAAGTGTGCATTTTACAAAATCCTGAAAATTTTATTTAATTTTGGAAAACGCATTGAGAATTAGGAGTTCGGAGAAAGCAAAACTAGAGATGGAAAGATTGCCATCAGGGGGCTATTGTAGGAAGTGTCAGGAGGTAGACCACGGTAATGTGATGAAAAGATTTTAATTCACATCCATCCAAAACCTCAGAATGTGATCCTATTTGGATCAAGGGTCTTTCAGATATAATAAATGTACAGAAGAAGATAAGGTCATACATGATATAAGTGAATTCTAAATACAATAGGAGTGTCCTTTTGGGAGACAGGAAAGAACACACAGAGATACAGAGAAGAAGGTGATGTCAAGATGGAAGCAAATATAGAATTCTTTGATAGAAGTCAAAGAACATCAAGAATTACAGGCACTACCCAAAACCAAGAGAGAACCATGGAACAGTTCTCCCCCAGAACTTCCAAAGCAATCAACCTTCCAATACCTTGACTTTAGACTTCTGGGTTTCTAAAATATGAGAAAGCAAAGCTCTGTTGTTTAAACCTCCTATTTGGTAGTAACTCATCCCAGGAGCTCTAGAAAACTACACAAGTTTTAAATAAGGAGTAAGAAGACTAAATCAATAATACATAGTTATGAAGGAAGAATCCCTGACTTCTGGTTTGACTGATTGGACGGTGTTTTCAATAAGATGAGGAACAAACATGGAAGGAAAGATTGCAGAGAGGGGAAAAATAGGTTCAGCTGTAGATAAGTTGCTTTGACAAAGCCTAAGGGGCACAGAGGTGACAGGGCATAGATGGAGGTCAGATAGCACAGTACTTGAAACCATTACAGTGAATCTTACCTGCAAGCTGACTAACATTTTGCCAGGGAAATGAGACCTGTACATGTGAGGTGATTTAGGAACATATCAAAAAGCATATGTATTACACTGCCAAAATGGAGTGTAACTATTTCAAGAAATTTGAATTAGGGGAAATTAATGTAAGGTGGAACCGGCCCACATTTCTACACTAGTGAGCAGGGTTGTTTCATTTTCAATAACAGGCACAAACCTTCATTAGCCTCTGACAAAACAAGCTGTGCCAATTCAGAGATTGGTTTTCACAGAATGTGTGAACACTTACAGAATGTGAGGCTGGAGAGGACACATACTCTATAAGCTCATCCCCTTCCAATAGAAAAGCAGAGACTTTGAGAGAGAATGATTTGCCAAAGTCAGGGAGAAAACAAGAGAGATCCCAGCCCAGATTTGTCCTCCACCCTGAAATTCAAATAATGAAGTGAATCATGAGAACTTTATTTGAAGGGAAATGAAGTGTGGAATGATCTATAAAAAATGATGAGGAAATGAGCAGATGAAAATATTGTCAGTCGCCAAGGCCAGAAAGGTCTGGTTTTAAATCCAAATGTCATTCAGCCGTAAGAATATTTTGAGTTTTTGTTTTTCTTTTTTAACAACAACAAAAAAATATATACTTGCTTTGCATCATTGAAAACGTTCAGAGGTGAAGCAGACTCAGAATGTGTTTTGAGCAGAGATCAGATTTTATTTTCATCGTCTTCTAGGTACTTCTCTGCCCTGCTTCCCCCTCAGAGTGTTTACCAACAGCTGCCTTATGTGGGTTCATCTCACCACCCAGTGTTCTGCATCTGTACAGTGATGTGTCAATGCCAGAGGTAAGGAAAGGTCTATTCAAATGAGGTCACTAGAAGACACTTTAGTTATGGAGAATTTCTAAACAATAGACTACAAAAGCAGGCCTATTATTATTAGCAGTGTCAAATTCAAAAAAAAGAAATGGTCCCCCCAGCTAGGTCAAGTGCAACACAGTCAATGCTTGGCACCACAGTGCATCTTTGTTCCAGAATTTCTGATAAAAATCACCAGAGGCACCTGACTGGACTAGATCAAATCAATTGTCTAACCTAATCATGGTTGGCAGGAGCAGTGGAATGTGCTGATGACGACTTAGCTAAAGTCATAGGCTGACTCCAAAAAGCAAATCAGTTTTACAGATCCCAGAAGATTACGATTAATACTTAGCAGGGCGGTATGAGGGCCAACTAGGCCTGTGCCTGCAATTGTCCTGCTTTGTCAGAGGCTGCCCTACCCTGTGAGCACCAGTTGCCTCTTGCCTTCTCCTGGCTGAAGGGGGAGGGAGCTGTTGAGTCCAGAGATTACTAGGTCAGACCAATGAGTCTGAACCCTGCCTGAGTGTGGGCAGGGTGGGGAGTGCAGAGGCCCTGGACTCACACATCCCTGGGAAAGATCCAAAAAAATCATGGAGAGAATTTTCAAACACAGGACTATGAGACTAGTTCTAGAGACGACCTAACACAGAATTATACCTACAATGTCACTGGGGGCTGGGAGTCAAAATCCTGCCTCAGAAACACCTTCAGCAAGGGCAAGGCACACCCCTTTTCCACAGGGGGAGGAAGGTTACAGAAATATGACAGTGGCTCCACAGCAAAGCTGCAAAGCAATACTGAAGGTAACCAGTCAGACCATCCAACTGCTGATGGCTGTCCTCATGGAGGAAACTCTCCACTGACAAAGGTTAGGGGGTCAGGTCTCCTAAGCCTGAAACCTCAAATGCCTGAACCTCAAGGCAAAAAAGCAGCAAAATAGTACTGAAAACAGAATGGAGGTGACAGCCAGCAAGAAGGAGGAGGCTCTAATGCATGCTAGACCACCTGCCAGATGCAAAATCAGGACTGGAAATATAAGTAGCATGGTCTGCCACATCTCAAGAAAGCAGATCCTCACTCAGGAAAAGGACATTTCTCCAGAAAACAAAACAAAAAACCAAACAACCAAAAATAAATACAGAGACCAAAGGGCCAAACATGGACAAACAATCAACAATAAGAAGGGATGCAGAACAATGGGTGTGTATGGTGGGATGGTGTCAGGGGAATTCCCAAGGGGATCAACAAACATACATTGTATGGAGTCCAAAAGTAATAACATTAATTTATTTTTTTTTAAATGCCACTACTTGTAAAAAAATTACTTAGAAGGGACAAAATGGGGTAAGATGAATGATGCCAGTAAAGTAATCACCAGTTGTTCACCACATCGGTGACTTAGGCAAGTCATTTGACTCAGTTCTCAAATATATGCTAGATCCTGTTCCAGGAGTTCCACATATGTATAAAGTCCCATGAAAGGAGGTAGCTACTCTGATTAGTCCCATGTATTACTCAAGATTATAACAGAAAACAGCACACTCAAGTTAAAAACTTTGAGGAGAGGTCATGTGCAAACAGACGATTTATAATGGTCTACTTTATAAATAGGTCTACTTCCTACTTCTGTAGGGAAGTACATGAGAGAGTTCAGGGACCTCACACTCCAAGCAGAGAAGCTATTACTACTCCTAGGCCTAAGCAACAGGGAAGAGGAGAAAGGAAGCTGAGAGAGTGAGTTATATTTAAATGGTCTCAGCAACTTGATCAAAGCTATGCTGTTTGACCAAAGGTGCAGTTAATGCAACACAACTTCACAGTGAGAGAATCAGGAAATAAGTATCGTTCTCTCATTCTCCTTTCTCCCAGTTATAGCCAGGTCTCCCTATTTGTCAACCTAAACAGGAAACATAGGGTGTCATCACGGGCTCATACTATCTGTGCAGCTGACTTCTTAGAGCAGAAATTAGGGTTAAAAGTAAAGTTTCTCTTTACCTTTGGAGAGAAAAAAAGAAAGATATCACTTATCATCAGGAAAATGTGAATTAAAACACAATGAGGAAGATTTGGTATAAATTTATGTGTATATACATGCACACACAACACACACACAGAAGAATATTGCTCCATTATTAAGGAGAAAGGAAAATATGGGATGGTTTGACTTTCTGTGGGAATACAGAGAAACACACAAAAGGTCAAACAGAATCAAGACTTTAACAATCCCTAGAAATCTGACTCTACAATTGGAGCTACCAGAGGAGGAAGAAAATGGTGAAGAACAAAGTATGGACAATGGGTCTCAAAATGGTAGGTGAGATGTGGTGACATACATTTTGTGATCTTACACCTCTGAATCACATGCTTTGTTGTCAAGCAATTTTACCTCAATAATTTTTTTAAATAAAATAAGAAAATATCCACAAACTTCATGTTACAGATGAAGAATCTGAGATTTAGAGAGGTTAAGTTACTTGTCTGTTCCAGAACTTATATTATTTACTTCCTGGGATTTTTCTTTTAACTTTATTGAGGTATAATTGCCTAATCAGAGCATAAACTTTTAATCACTATACTAGACAATCTCTCAAAGCAAGTAAAAATCCAGGCAGAGTCATAGACATCATATGTGCTTACCAGATGTTATTTTTTCACTTCCTATTAGCCTTCACTTGCAAAGAGAAACTATTGATAAAATCAGAGCATCTAGCTCTTTCCGAAGCAGGGTGCTCCTTCCAGGAAGAGAACTATGGCACCCTCCCAGGACATCAGCCTACATCTCAGTCCACAGGCATCAGAAGCACCAGGAGATCACAAAATAAACATAAAAGACATGCTGCTTTTCCTCTCTGCATTTTTAAACTAACTAGAATCACTGACTATACCACAAAAATAAGTCAAAATGTGAGAGTCTGTGAACAATTTTCACTCGAGGTACAGTTGATTTGTTACACAATATGCACAATAACCAGAGCCGCACAGACTAAGTAAACTGGGCAACTGACAACCCTCACATGCTCCAGCAAGCATGCTGGTATATCCCCTCTTTCCAAGAAAATCTGAGAATTCTCAACTGGTTTCAGCTTAATCCAATTCATCTTTGCCTTGCTCCAGTCAGAAAGGTGGATGGCAGATATTATTTATCATTCCAGTGTCACTGGTGGGCTCAGAGGGTGACATGATTTACCTATTGTCAAATGAGTTTTCATAACAGCCTAACTCTGCTTGACACATTCCTTTCAACGAGTCAAATATGCTGTCAGTCCATACCTTGAATGTGTCAAAATAATTTGAAAATGACACCCACATCTCCATCCCATTCAATAGAGTGAGTTAGTCACTCAAAAGAGTTGCTGGAGAGGTTATTTAGAAAAGAGGAATGCCAGAAAACAGGAAGTCCTGCATGAACCATGGTGGGGCTAATAATAATAATACTGATATGCTGGCTGTAGGAAGGGTACCACTTAAGCCCTGTGCTCATGTGATCTCATTTAATACCCCCCCCAACTGCCAGAAGGAGGAATACTGCTGTCCCCACAATTTTACAGAGAAAGAATTTGAGTCTAGGGAGATTAAATAACTTACCTGATAGCAAGGCTGTCTTTGGAGGCATGCAATTTTAAGAGGAGCTAGCCCTTGATTCAAAGCTCTACTGTCACTATCTTGAAATTCTTAATATCTTTTGAACACAGACCCTACATTTTCGTTTTGCACTGGGTCCTGCAAATAATGTGGCAGGTTCTGCCTGGAGGCATCTACACTACAAATAATGTCTACAGTATGCACCTAGATCCTATATTAGAAAGAGGGTATTCATAATAACAAGATGGCCACCCCCAACTCTGAGTTACCATCCCATTAGGAGAGAAAGATAATAACAAGACTAGCAAGATAAGTATAGATTATTGGAAATGTTATAAAGAAAATATGGGTGGGTGAAACTTTATATATGGTGGTCACCTCCCAACAGGTGGCACTTAAGGGAGACCTGAAGCTGAGGGGTTCAAGCTGGATGAGAATGAGGAAGGGCAAAGGACAAGACCCACAGAAGTCCAACATGCTAAAGAACCTCACCTACTTCATTGCAAAGGGAGCTGAAGTACAGTGGGGAAAGGGAAGCAAGGGAAGTTCAGAATTAGGCAGAAACAAGATCCCATGATGCCTATGAGACCTTGGTTAGGAGTTAGGATTTGATGCTCCTCCTGCACTGGGAGATCAAGGAAGCATATTAAAGGAAAGAGTGAGAGGTGTTGATGCATATTTTAAGATCAGTCAGGTCATTGTGTGGAGAACAGATTAGAAAAAGGTAAGAGACACAAGAGCAAATCAATACTATAACCCCACACTGCAAGCTATAGCTTTCAATAAGGTATGTTGCATGTTATAAGAGGGTTTCATGAAAACCTTCAGAGATTTTATATATAACTGGTTAACATTTGCTATGCTTGTATATGTGTGCTTAAGTTAATAAATGTATATATACACACATACAGAAAATTAACCTGTAGCTGATCCATATTTTGCATGTATATACATATATTTTAAATATAAAAGAATGACCTAGACACAAATACACTCCAAATTTATGTTCAATGTATTAATTTATACCAGCCAGATTAACTCATTTTTATGTAAAGACAACATTCAAACTTCCTTCACTATCTTTGCTTATTTCAAGTCTCCTGAGATTGCATGATGACTAATGATACCATCACTTTTTAAAGCAATTAGAGGTTTCCTAACACTGCATAACCAGAACAAAATAAATAGGATGCTTACACTAGTAGAAAATTGTAAGTATTATCCAAAATATGAAATTTCACATAGGGGTTTCACACCTCATCACTATCTTTAAAGAAAATTATATATATATATGTATATATATATATATATACCCCAAGGCTTATTTGTTTTTGTACTCTTAAAAGCTGATATATCTATTTAATATTATTAACAAATAATAATCATTATTTGATATCCTTGTCCTCAAGCTTCATGTATATTCACTCACAAAACCTTAAACAAAAGGCTACTAACATTCACCCCCTTCACAGAAATGAAACAGCCACCGAGAAGTTAATAAATCTCAACATTAACAACTTAGTAACAAGGTCACAGAGCCAATGAGAGTGCCAGGATTAATACCTAAGCAATCCAAAGACAAGGTTCATACTCTAAGTTAGAGTTTGGCAGATTGGATTGACCCCTGAGTCCCATGGGTCAAATCTGGCCCTCCACTTGCTTTTGTAAAAATTTTATTGCAACAGCCACATACACTCATTTACATGTTGTCTGTGCCTACTTTTGCTGCAAGAGCAGAGCTGAATAGCTCTAGCAGAGATCACATGGCCTATAAAATATAAAACATTTCTTTACTACCTGGTCCTATATAGAAAAAATTAGTTGAACCTTGTTTTAAATCACCATCCTATACATCATATACTCTGGGGTAGACATTGTTCTAGGCACTAGGGATAGAGTAAAAACAACAGATGAGGATCTTGTTCTCATGGTGCTTATAATTATATGGTAGATTTTGTGTGCATGTGTGCAGAGGAGTAATATACTGCTGCTAAAACTTTTGACTATGCAAATATAAGTGACCCCATAGATAATATTCCTTTATTTAAAAACTCTAGATAGAGAAGAGCTTTGTATTAAAATTGCTTTAGAAAAGTAAGCCATTGGTAAGAATCCCAAGCTCTGTCATAGCCAAGATACAATGAGTATGATACCTGCATATTAAAATTTTACAGCTGGTTATAAGGCTAAAAGCCAATAGAAAGATGATTAACAGAAGCAAAAATTACTAACATTTGATCAATATTTATAATAAATAACCAAATCTAAGTTTGTACTTAAAAAGAAAAGCTGGATACTATCACAGGAATAAAATATATCTTAATCAAAATCTTGTCTCCAATATTTATTTTCCCCATCTCCTCAATAGTTTCTATTAGGAATTTATGATTGTCAACATTACCATAGTAACCTGAGTAAGCAAAGATACAAAACAGATGCACTTCAAATTTCAAATAGATGATGTCAAACTAATATTTTTAAAATAGTATTTTTTACTGTGGGCAAAGTGCAATCACTTGATGTAACCAACATCCTATAACAAGACCAGCTTATTTTCCCTGGTTACTAGTTAATTAAAACATTCACTGATGTTTATTAAGAATTGAATCCTGGTAACACTTCACATTTATAATCAAAACTTGGAGAAAATCTATCAATAAAGAACAGTTTGCTGATCATATTATCATAATTGTTGATTGAGTGATAGATGACATTAACAGTCTAAATACAGATTTTCTTCTCTTTAAAAAAATTCACTCTTGACTCTAGTTTGTGGCCTTATCTTATGAATTTTGAAGCCACTAATTTGGAATTTGTAATTCAAATTCAATCAAAATGTATTGAGTCCCACCAGGTGTCTTCACATGCATCTTTCATTTAATTCTTTTAGTTACACAGCCATTCTTGGAAGTAGATATTATTACTCATTTCTTGTTGATGAGCAGAAAGAAGTTCCGTAAGTTAGATAACTTGTATACACCATCACCACCTGAGAAAAAGGCAAGGTCGTGAATCAAATACTAGTCTTCTTATATTTCCAGGTCCAAACTGATGTATAACATTATGTAGCAATATTTTCTTCATAGACTTTTGACTCTATATATGCAGACGGGAAGCAGGACACATATTAAAACTAATAAGCCAGGGATGGCACAGGCCCTTGGAGAAGAACTCCAGCAAACCTCCGCTGCGACCTAGGTTTCTGGAGGGAGTGGGGAAGGAGAGACCGTGAGTTCTGTGCCACCAGGGTCTCAGGATCTCAGGGCTTTGGTTCAGGGGTCTCAGGCTGGGGAAGTCAACCTCTGCCTCCATATGAGCAGAAGGTGGGGGCTGGGCACCTCTACTGGCTCTAGGGCTAGGCTGGGTGTATCAGTAGGTTTTGCCTTTCAAGCCCAACTCTAGTCCTTGTTGGGTGAGAGGAGGGAGTTGAAAGTCCCCCAGGACCACCTAAGGCGCAGGGGAGGGCCCCCAGTACACTTCTGCTGCATCCTAGACTGTTGGTGGGATTGGGGTTGATTGAGTCCTGTGCTACTGGGGTCTTGGGGTCAAGGGGTTGGAGGGGTCTAGCAATCTTGAGCTGGGGAACCTGGCCTCCTCCCTTATCCGGGAAGGGGCTAGGGTCTGGCCAGAGCCCCAGGGGTGCTGAGCTGAGAGGGAGTTGTAGGTCCTGCCTTCTAGGCCCAGCCCTGATCCAAGTTGGACTGGAATTAGGAGCCTAAGTGCCCTCAAAAAGCCTGACCACTTGGGGATCCCCCCAGCAGGGGATGGGGTAAGTACTGTACCATTAGCCTCAGGGTCTTGGGTCCAATTGTCTCAGGGTGGGGAAACCAGTCTCTGCCTCCACGTGGGTCGGGGGTGAGGTCTGGGCATCTCTGCCATGGACTTGGGGGTGTCCCCCTCTGGTTGACTCCAACCTAAATCAGACCTGCACTAGGAATGAAAAAAAACAGTATCTCCAGCTGCAGATATAATGGGGAGGAAAAGAAGTAATAAGGAACCTAGATACACTTACCTCCTGGGCAGGACAAGCAGCATGCTAGGAACCACTGAGACAAGAATTGTGGTTACCTGTCACAGATTGTGGTTACCTGTCACAGATTTCTATCTGCATCATCTCTGGTCCCCTGGTCCACAACTTTGTGTAACGTGAGTGAGGTCCCCTCCTTTTCCGATCAAAGGGGTAGACAGTCACAGAGTTGTGGCTGTGGCCCCATGGCAGAACTGCTAACATGAGTGAAGAGAGGAGCTGGAGCAACCACCTGTGGAAGTCTGTCCCCAGCAGGGAACACCTCCACCACCACTAGCTGGAAATTGGGCTACCAAACCAAGACATGAGAACTATATGGCACACAAGCAGCACCACGTTACAGACAACAGAAAAGATCCTGGAAAACTGCACCACTGATTTGCCCTACAAGTTTCTGACGTGCTCAGTCTGACTATCCACCTCAGTTACTTCTAGAGATCCGAGCAGCCTGGTTTGTTGTCCAGGAGTGAAAGTCCACACCCAGGAAAAAAGAGAAGACTAGTGGGTCAAATATAGACCAGCAACTTGCAGCTCAAGGGGTTGAAGTGACTGGAGAGGGGAGGGGAAAATAGGGAGTAGTGTGGGGGCATAGGGGTAAAATATGGAGGGAAAGGCAATACCCAAGGGAGTGGCAATCATACACATGTGACCAATATTGTATGAAAATTATAAAATAAAAATAATAAAATGAATAAGTCAATTACTTTCAAGTTTCTCACATCTTTAAGATCTAACTTCTCTATTCAAATTCCTACATATTCGATGATTCTAAACAGTTCTCTTACTTATTCTAGAAAATACTTGAAGTTATTTGATAACCTTGAAATAAATTTTACTTAATATTCTCCTTTTTTCTCCTCAGATCACTCTCTGCCCTATTCTATGTTCTGGGAGACTTATATGGAACAAGTTTTCTTTGTGCTCTAATTTCAGGTTAGAAATTAGTAAAAAATTATAGAACAAAAAGAAAGAAATCATTGCATTTATTCCCTGACTCTCTGCAAGTTGGCCATGACTGTATTCCTATAGCAAATGCCAAGCTTCTTCCAGATCACCTTATCCTAGAGCTGCAGTCCTTGCCAGGTTTCAGCAGAAAACCTCTTACCACTTTGTTAGTGCTTGCTATGGCTTCTAAATCTGCTCCTTTACCACTGTTTGTTAGTTCCCTATAAGCCAGCTCTGACCTTTTTCAACAGTTCTTTCAATGCGCTCTCTTCTATCTAGTTCCTTTTGGTGGTAGCTAGGCTTATTGATTTGAATGCTTTCTACTTTTCTAACATAATCATTAATGTTATACATTTACTTCTCAGCACTGTTTTTGGTGTGTTCCATAAATTTGATATGTATTTCATTTGGTTTAATGTATATTTTTAAAATTTCTCTGTGGTCTTCTTTTTTCAGCAATAGACTATTTAGAAGTATGTGGTGTAGTGTCCAGGGTTAGGGAGGATGGCTTTGTAATCTAATATTGATTTGGTAGTCTTATTCAACTGCAATCAAAGAAGATAATTAGGATCTTTTAATATTTTTGAGGTTTATGTTACAACCCATGATATAATTTACCTCAGTATATGTACTGAATATATGTACATTCAAAAGAGTGCATATTCTGCTCTTCTTGGACAGAGTTTTCTATAAATGTCAGATTCTGATGTTTGAGATCTTATATACCCTTGATTTTTTTGTCTATTTGTTCTACCTATTGCTCAGAGAGAGATATTGAGGTTTTCAACTACAGCTGTGGATCTGTACATTTCACCTTTTAGCTCTATCTTTTTTATTTATTTATTTGTGACTCTATCAGTTGGTATCTTGATTACAGTTTTACAGGAACAGGGTGAAAGTCCTGATTTGTCTTTTCAGGTAGGATGAACTGTTTCATTCTGAATTGCTTGGCTACTATACAGTGATTGTTTTCTGAAAATGCTATTCCAGGCTGTTCTTTTCCTGGTCGTTTTGTTAGAGAAAGGAGACTTTGTTGAGGTTCATTGCATCTGTACTCATTAGTAGTGTAAGGTCACCAGTTTCTCTGGTATCCAGTCTGGGTATATGTAACAAAAATATAGTCCAAAGAATTTGCAGCAATGTTGCTATTTGGTTCTCAGGGCAGGTAGTTTTACAGTCTTCATTTATATGATGCTGATTGTATTATATCTACTATATTATATTATGTTATGCTAGATATCCATAGTTATTTAAGTTATATTTAGCAGAAGGAATAGTTTGTAATATTTGTTTCATCTTCCTAGAAGCAAATGTCTTCATTCAGATAACTTGAAAAAGAAAATTTAATACAGAGATGGAGTAATAAAAATGTGAATGAGCTAAAAATCAACTGGGGAACATGAGGCAGTCCAAAGATTTGCCTTTCTTCCTCCCTCCCTCCCTTCTTCCTTTCCTGCTTCCCCCTCTCCCTCCCTTCCTTCCTTCATTCTCTTTTTCTTTTTCTTTTCTTTTCTTTTTCTTTAGCAGAAAATGGCCACTACCTAGCCCTGGTAGCACATAGAGACAAGGTGATGCTACCAGAACCCAAAAAGTGGATTGCCTAATAACAATTGGACTAAAAAGGGAGGACAACTCCACAGAGCACATGAATCATAAAGCAGATATAGGCAATGATGTATTACCATTCCCATTCCAGGTAGAGAGAAAATAATTTGTCAGTTTTCTCCCCTTCTCTATTCCTAGCTCCCCTCCAGGACCTCCCAATGGCCAAATCAAGCTGGAAGTAACTTGTCATGGAAGCCATGGAAACAGCATTTGCAGGTGTCAGTAATGTGGACACAAAACAGAGCAAGGAGAGATAGGAATCAAATATTAAGGGAAATAGGCAGATGACTGCCACCTGGATTAGTAGTTATTTTAGAACTGCCTTGGATTTGGAGTTAACAGTCTTAAATAGAAGTAGTAGTAAGAATGTAGTGAATGTGTCAGAAGCCAGAGGAAATAGTCAGTAGGTGAACCAAATTGAGGTTCTTGGACTAGGAATAAGACCAGACCAGCATCCCTTAAAATATACAAGTAGTTCTCTTAAAACCCACCCACTTCCCTCAGCTATAACCACCTAGTTTGAAAGATAATAATCCCCAATATTTCTTCTCATCACTTTACTAACTTTAAATAGGAGTGTCTGATAAATGATGGTGGTATGGGATAAAACTAGATATATTAGTGTTCTTTCCTGTGTGATTCTCCCCCATGGGGCTAGATTTCCTGTAACATGTTTACTTTTCATTGGTGAAAGTAACTACCTGAATAGTAGTTTCCATGCACTTACGTAATCCAATCCAAAGTTTACTATGCTGCCCCTATTGGATGAATATATGAGCCTTAAAAGAGCATTTTAAAATATTCCGTTTGGAAAGAGAAATGCCTATGTTGCTACACGTAGGTATTCTATACCTAAGTGTCATGAGTAGATCAGTCCACAGAGAAGATCAACAGGCTTCAGGTAGACAACAACCACTGCAACAGTGATGTAAACCTGGTGATAGCCTATGCGAAATTCCTAGGAAAGGATCTGAGAGGAAGTTTAATGCTACAGAGTCGTGAAATTAACAAGAACGAAAGATGAATGAAAGACCTTAAACCATATATTTTAAAAAATTGTTTCAAAGAACCCATTTTAATATACAACTACTCAAAAAATATTATCCTTTTATTTTATTTTGGAAGTGTATTTTGAAACTGGGGAGATTAAATCAACATATATTTACAATATATGCAGATTGTTAGCATACCTCTCAGTTTAGTTATTATAGTTCTCGCTTAATGGCAATGGGGTGTTAGTTCAATACTACAGTAAAGAATTTATATATAAGATAAATAAGCTATGTCTGTTCTCACATATGAGAAACTGCTTTGATTGACAGTTTTTCCTAATTAGTACAGCACACTATCTTACTACAGTAGTGTTGGAAGCCCAGTACAACAAATTATCCTTCAATTGTCATTCAAAACAAAGTTCAAGAATGAACTAAACATCAGGCAGGGGAAAAGCACAGTATGCATGGTTTATTAATAATGTACAAGAATGGACAGCACAGTACTTGAATAAGATGGAGGTGACAAAAGTCAATTAAAATCCTTAGACAGTTTTCAAGATTTGGAATATTAATTAGAGAAAGCATCCACAGAATATTCACACAATCAGGCACACATTTGAAATCTTGTTTGTAGTTCAAGAAGCCTTTTTTAAAGAGCACTTGAGAAACTGAAAAGATGCATCAGAAAAGAAAGTAATTAAAATAATTCAGAGCTAGAAAACATTAGGTCGACTTGATGTGTGTAATACAAAAGGATATGGTAGTAGCCTGTAAGGCACTCCAAGAAATCTACTAAGACAGCTGCTTCTATGGAACTCTTTAGTACTTTCATTTCTTTACTGGCACAGATTACTTTAAAACCACAAATAATAGAAAGTCAGTTACAAGTGTGTAATGTTGCAAACTATTGCGAATTGCCTCTTTCAAGCATAAGTGAAAGGAAGGCCATTTCTGCTCTGGTTAAGCAAATCATATTTGTCTACAATAGGATTAGAGATGCCACAGACTGGGTTGCTGAGTTGTATTTCTGTGACAGGATGTCTATCCAGCAAAAATTAAAATAACTAACATCCTTCGAGGGCCTTCTTGTGTATCAAGTCCTGCAGAAACTTCTAAAAGCTTTATTTCCCCCAGAATGGAAACTATGGTAAGGCAGAGAAAGATGCTTGTTTTCATCATCACTGCAACCCTGACACACCGTAGGTAGTCACAAATAATGAATGGTGTTTCTCAATGGTTTAATCTTTTTGTAGTGTTACCTGTGTAATTTGAAGTGATTACATTGTGAATTATTGACTTTGCCAGTCATATATTTGTATAAATTCCTCTCCTTGAAGAGTGGGCTGAATCCACTGGCCACTTCTACTGAATAAGGATACAGAAAAATTAATGGGATACCACTTTTGAGATTAAGTTATAAAATAATTCAGATTTACCTCTTGCACTCCATTGCTCTCTCACTAGCCATTCTGACAGAAGTCAGCTGTGATGTGAACTGCTCTATGAAGGGATGCATGGGACAGTATTGAGGGAGGTCTCTCAAAGACAGTTGGTGAGTAATTAAGGCCCTTAGTCCACGGGCCTAGGAGGAATTGTATCCTGACCCTAGTTACATGAGTGAGCTTAAAGGGAGATTCTCTAACCTCAGTTGACTGTAAAGGTGAGTGACATCCTGGGCCGGAATTACTTATCCAATCAAGGTGTGACAGACAGAGACTATGAGATAGAAAGTATTTGGAGTAGATAAATATGGTGCAGAGGAGGTGCCTTACTTCATTTTCAACAGGGTCACTACACACAGAAGTTTAGGGCAAAATTGTAACCCCCCCGGACACTGGAGATCAATATACAGTGCATTAGAAAAGTTAGCCCTGCCTCATTGAACAGAGAGAAACACCTGGGGTTGTGGTCCTGGATTGGGGATCTATCAGGAGGCTATAAGTTCACCCTGCAGCCTTGGGAAAGAAGGGAAGCAATGAGAAGGCACACACCCTTCATGGAAGCAAAAGACATGCAGAGGGTCTGGGGCAGGGTTGGCTCCACAGACCAGACCCCTGGAGGAGATTTTCTCATTTTAACATACTACTCTAACATCAACAAAGGGGAATTTAAACAGTTTCTAGAAAGTTATAATTAAGTTAAAGTTTAAAAATACTTTAAAATCTATTATGTTTCTTCTTGTGCATATCATGATGATACTAGCAGTTAAAATTGATCTTTAGATACCTTCCTATTAAAATCAAAATGGTCTCACTCTAACTGGTTTCATTTATGATGTAAAGACATGCTGTTTTTTTTTAAGTTTTCTTTTCTTTTTTATTGTTTACATATTTATATATATGATTACATATATATGATTTATATATATATATACATATATATGGTTTATATATGTATGTATATATATAAATTACCATTACATTCCCTGGGGTTCTCCCATGAACCTTCATCTTGATTTTCTTGTACTCCTCCCTTACCTGATTCCTCCCTCTCTCTCCTGATCCCTAGCTGTTTGCCCCAAAACTGATAAATGATTGAAAATGATGCGGTGCATATTTACACAATGAAATATTACTCTGCAATCAAAATTGACAAATATGAAGCATTTGTAATAATGTGGATGAACCTAGAGGTATTTAAATTAGCAGAAATAAGCCATAAAGAAAAAACAGAAACCATATGGTCTCACCTGCAGATAGGCTATAGGAATAACCAACAAAAGACCAAGAAAAGTCAAAATAAGCTAATAACAGAGCTCTTTTATTTCTATTAGACACCAGCTTTACAAATGATTCCTACGAACTCACCATTTCATTCTAAGTGAAATATCTGTTGTCTGACCTTCAAGTTCCAACAATACCTACACATTATAACTTAATTTTATACTACAAATATATAAATTCTTTAAGATATATCTAATACTATAATGAAACCAAAACAATTTAATTTTTGAAACTGAAAGTGTCTTATGAGTTACCAATTTGAATAGCAAATATTATGCTATCTAATTAATGTGAGCCTCTCAAATGGCTTTATCATGAGTCTTTCACTTTTCTTCCAAACTGTAAGTATTCTTTTTTTCTCACTGAGAAGTACCTGGCTGATAGTAGAAATTCAGAAATGCATGCTTAACAAATGAATATATTTACTCCATCCTTATTTATTCAAAGATTCTTTAACATGGTCCTTCACGCCAAAGACTGATAGGAAAGGGAAAGGAATATACAAATAGTCATAATGTAAGACGGTAATAAAAGTTTTGAGAAGTATCCAAGATTATGTTGGGGATTTTTAAAAAAATGTACAAATCCCTGGGAAACAGTCTCCAGCTGGGTATTTCATTATGTGAAGAGTGTTGCAGTCAAACTTTTTCCACAAAGTACAAGATAATAAATGTTTTGGGTGTTATTGACCAAATGATCTCTGTTACGACCACTCAACTCTATGATTAGAGTACAAAAGCAATTTATGGAGAACACATAAATAGATGAAGTTGCCTGTGTTCCAACAACAAAAAAAATTATATAAAATTAAACCTTAAATTTCATATAATTTTATATGCAATAAAATATTCTTTTGTTTTGTTTCATTCACTTAAAAATATAATAACCACTCTTACCTTTTAAACTCTACAAAAACAGACAACTGTCCAAATTTAGTTGTCCATGGTCTGTGGGCCATGGTCTGTCAACCTTTGGTAATGATGAAAGAACAGAAGCTTTATAATCTTCTTGACCTAAGTTCAAATCTCTGCTTTGTTCCTAACTAAGTGGTGATTTGGGCAAGCTATTTACCCCATGTGAACCTATTCCTTCATCTGAGAGATTCTTCCTTGAGGATGCAAGAAACTTTAAAATTAAATTTAAAAATAAAAATGGCTAAAAAGCCTGCATGTTACAACAACTGTGCTACTTGAACTATCATTGTAAACATGTTTTCTTTTTACATGCCAATCAGAGAACTAATTTGGACATGGGATTTAATTAAATGCAGTTGGCTGCATCAGTAATCTCTCTCATCATCGTATTCTATTACACAGTAGTCACTTCTTTTTGGCATTTGTTATTGTAATATGATGAGACCTTACAATAAGGTGTCATGGACTACACCAGGCAGTGTCTTTTATTTTTATGTGACTAAGTTTTAATAGGATTTTACAATTTAGCTTTAGGATGTCTAGCCTGCCAAATCATTCAGCAAATGCAAAGGAAATTGTCTTAACTAGCACACTGCAAGTAAATGGTTCAATTTTAATACATCATAAAAAATAACAGAAAGAGGAAAATAAAATGAATAGGGGGAAATCATTTTAGAGAAAAACCTAACTTTTTCCTGAATTAAGATGTTAAGAAACAAAAGTTGCTTTTTATTTAAAGATGGACAAACATTACAGCTACTGAGATCATAATTCGCCATCTACCATAAGAAAGACAAATTCTTAGTTTAGTCACATTTACTTCACATCTTGCCTAACAAGTGATCAGTCATCCAGTTCATTTTAACATAAAAGGGAATTTTAATGGGATAATGTTTTAACCCAGAAGAATTAATTTCTAAACAATAGAACACTATGTATTAAATTAGAGGCAAGTGGGTAGTGGAGAGGGTGGTGAGGTAGCAGAGTTGTAGATAGAAAATAAGCCCACCCTTCTTATTTGTGAGGCCCAGAGAAATTGTGCCAAAGGAGATCATGTGTCATATTTAGAAGTTATAAATCAACCTAACCCCTTGCCAGCATCTTGCCCAAATCCCAACATTCCAAATCTGGGACTAGCTTCCAGCCTGGATATTAAAAGCTTGCTAAACGGTGTGACAGTTTAGATACATTGGGCAAGTCAGGATGAGAGCTAGATCTCAGCTCCTGTCCAAAAATGGATAACTGAACTAAAAAGCAATTAGAGTTCAAGATCAAGTTCAGCATGGTTGCAGGATACAAGATACATTGTACCTCTCTAGACTCCAATAATGAATAAACGAAGGTCAAATTTAAGAAAACAATTCCTTCATAACAACATCAAAAATAATAAAATACTTAGATATAAACCTAACAAAAGGAGAAAAAAGACATACTCTATATGAACAGGAACTTTCTATATACATAAAGAACTAATAAACATTTTGAAAGAAATCAAAGGCATCATAAACAAATGGTGAGATAATCCATGTTCTTAGATTGGAAGATTTAATATTGCCAATTCACTGTCTAGGGAAATGTTGTACTATTTTAAACAACAAAGTCTTTTCATGTAATATGGTACATAGCTGGGAAGTAATTTGTCTCTAACTTTCATATGATAAAAAAATCAGTTCTCTTGCCCAGAGGTGGCAGATGGGGGGCATGGGTTGACATTTTTGTTTTTCATAATGCCCCAAGTTTAGAGCTACATAGTAGTAATTATACTGACAGCTGACTTTTACTGAAGTTTTGCTAAGTGTGAGTATGGTGACAAGTAATTTCACCCTCACAAGAACCCTAAACAGTAGGATTGATCATCATTCCCACTGTCTGGGAAACTTGGACTTAGAGAGCTTCAAGACATGGATAGTTCTGGAAAGAACATTTCTGCCTGGGCAGAGCCTGTGATTTTAACTTTTATGGGTATTAGAATGCTAACACCTTGCTGTGGCACAAATAGAGGTTTGTAAAACTTGAGGGAAGGAAAGCAGCCTGACCACTTAGAAAATTAGATTCTCCAATCACCAGGGAAACGAAAGACCTCAGTGAAGACAAACACTTGTGACCTGTGCCCACACAGAACCTGAGTTGGTGACAAAATCAAGGGCATGTATATGTGAATCTCTGTAGAACTGAGAACTGAGCTTATGTGTGTTGAAAGATGGTATGAAGTCCCAGTAGGCATATCTAGCATAGAGTGAGGGAAGTGGGGAGACTTTTGAGCTAAATGCCTTCAAATGAACCCGCAAACTAAGCAGCTTACTTATCAATACTAGTGGCTTGCTCATCAACGTTTACTTCAAAATTTCTCTTTGTGCCCACCAAGACAAATCAGTAGCCCAGAAGCTCAGCTCAATTTGAATTAGTTTCTGTTTTGCAAGACTTACATAAAAATCACTCCAAATTCTGAAAACATTGTTCTCTGGCCTTCCTGCTCTGAGACCCTTGGTGAGACGCTCTCTCTACTAGAGTAAAAAAAACAAAAACAAAAACAAAAACAAAAAAGTTTGATTAAAATTTTTTCAAATGCCGGGCACGGTGGCTCATGCCCATAAGCTTCAGCCTATGAAGCGGCAGGGGCTAGGGATCGCGGTTCGAGTCCCGCCTGGGGCCCATAGCGAGACCTAGTTCCAAAAAAATAGCTGGGCGTGGTGGTTGTGCGCCCTTAATCCCAGCTACCTGGGAAACTGAGGCTGGGGATTGCAACGAGAGCCTGCAGTTCCACAGGCAAAAATAGCGAGACCTAGTCTCAAAAAAAAAAAAAAAAAATTCAAGTCTTTTTTTCAGGAGTCATTAATTGACTATCCAAAGTGGAATTGATTAATGGGAAATGAATGTTATTAATTTATTTATTTATTTATTTAAGCAGCAGCAGCTACTCTTGCCTGCTAGTTTATTGGTTTTTTCTATAAATTTGATTTTATTTTTGGATTTTTTACGATGCACGATTGTATGATTGTTGATCCCTGCGGGAATACCCCTCACGACGCCCCCTCTGGTCTCTCCAACTCCTTTCTTATTGTTGTTTGTCCATGTTTAGCCTTTGATCTTTTTCCTTTCTGGATCTATGTCCTTATCTTGACTGAAGGTGTGATTTCTTGGGACGTGGTAGAACGTGCTACTTAGCTTTCCAGTTCTGATTTTGCCTTCATAGGCCAGTCTGAGAACCCTTGGCTTGTATCGATGCTTCTTGCTTCTAAGTGACTTTCATCTCCATCGTTTTTTTGGTCTCATTTTGTTGCTCCTTCACATTAGGTTTCAGGTCTTTGACTTTTGGAGTCTGACTCCCAGCCTTTTATTTTGGTAAAGCAGCTCCTCGACGGGGACAGCTTTAAGCTGACAATAGGTCTCTTGGTCTCCTCCTTTGGAACTCTGCTCTGGGGCCACTGCCATTTTGCAGCCTTCCTCCCTCTGTGTGAAGGGAGTGTGCAACTCCCTTACTGATGGCGTCTGTACCTGGATTTTGGTCGCAGCTCCACAATCACGTCGTAGGTGTAAGTCTTTCTTCCAAGCTCACTCTCACAGTCCAGTGCTCTATGATTCTCGCCATGCCCTTTTTGAGTCTTGCCCAGCCGGCATGTGTTTTTTGGGAGACTTGTCTTGTCCCTCACCTCTTCTGAATCTGGGGTTGAAAATCATCTAGAGGTCTTTATTCCTGGTGAGGGCTAACTGGAGAGGAGGCAAAATTTAGAGATTTTAAAGTAATCGCCTGAAAACAGGAAACAAAAATGGTTAAAGGAGTCTTCCTCTGATGGTATGGAGGAACAGAGCTAGGAGAAATTACATTTCTAGACTTACTGTATGAATAGATTTTAAGACCATGTGTGCATCATTCTCAAAAATATATTACAATTTTAAAAAGATTAGTAACAGTGCCCCAGTGACTGTCAAGTCATTTCCCTAAGCTTTGTATATACAAGAGGGCTTGGATTTAGCCATGAAAACACAATAATGAGATAACAAAAAAATTTTAAGTTTTGTTCATCCCAGTTGCACAAACAAAAAGTCACAACATAATAGGCATATTTTACAAGCACAGAGATGAGGCCAAGAGAATAGCAAATATTGACAGGATCTAAAATATATCCTCAACTACTGCTGTTGGACATCCTAGGTGACAGTTATGTCCATGAATTGATTTGAATAATTTTGTGATTTGTTCCATCTTCCCCTACCTGCTTCCACTACACCTTTACTCCCAGCCCATTATTATCTTAACTCACTCTCCACAAACAAATCTCACAAAGGAAGAAATCAATTTTCTTAGGGGACTTACCTTCTTCTTTGAGTTCCAATTATTTCTAATCTCAAACCTTAGAGAGGGAATTTCCTTTTAGATTGCAAACAATCCAGGGTCTAACTCCAGACTGAGTTTGCATGTGTAGTACTTTGCTATAAGTATTTATTGGGAAGTCCAGTGGGAGAACTTAGAAGGAGTTATTTGAGAGTAATGGAGAGACCAAATGCAAACTTACTTCCACTCATGAGCATGTACGTGAAGAACTTAGGAAGTTCATGCTAAATACACATGCACATGCACACACACACATATAAACACGCACAGTGTTATGTGCAAAAAGCCTCTTTCCACAAGCAAAGGTCTTAAAACAGTTGAATCTAGGTGTCAAGAATTGCTCTTTTCCAGGCCGTCAACAAAAAGAAGCTACCCATCAAATCAAACCCCCACACTTCGGAATTCAGTCTCAGAGTGGCTAAGAGATACACTCTTGGAATGAGGTGATTTATTTTTTTCTAAACTTCATGCCCTGGTTGAAGTGGAGACTAGTAGAAACTGTGCTCCTTCAATTATTAATCATTGAACAATATCTGCAAAATACTTCTATATTCCAGGCACAGTTTTAGGAGCTAGAGCTGGAGGTAAATGAAACCAACGATGCTACCTCAAAAAAAAAAAAAAAAAAAAGCCAATCTGGTATGTTGTATATAGGAGGTACATCATAAATACTTGATGACTAAGTTAAGCAATAAAAACATTTAAAAATAAAAATATAATAAAATCACAGCTGAACATCAGAATTTCCGAATCCTCTAAAATATGCTTTAAAGTAGAAATAAAAAGGAAACAATTAAGGAAAGTATTCAATGATAAGAAATATCAATTACACACTAGGAAGAAATGATAATACAAACTGTCTATATGTTTGTTTGGTTTTTTATAGGAGGGGAGTGGAAATCTATAATGCAACAACCCAAATGTTGACTGCAATTTTCTTCAGCTTAAGAAATGTTTTTTCTATTTTTGCTCTTCCATCTTCTCCATTTTTCTATCCTAAACTTATATTCCTTGTATAAGGAGTTATTTTTAAAAGAAAAAAAATGCTGTGGCTTAGCAATGGAACTCAGATCTTCAGAAAACTTACTGCACTGACAAGTTAACAGTTTCTATCAACTCTGTCCTCAATATAACCTTAATTTTGTTTTTCAAATCCGCTATGTGGTAAAAAGTTGCTAGCGCACAGCAAAGAAACTGGCAACTCTGACTCTAAAAGCAAAGCAGAAAAGAAACCTCTACAGCACAGAAACTGGGAAATAATAAGCAACTTGTTTAAGCATCATCCACCTGGAACATAGAAATGCTTACATGCCACAGGGCAGGAAATATTAAATTATCACTTGTTATTTTTATTTCACCATTTTCCTAACTCATGAAACCTGTTGTATATTTCTAATTTAATTTCTACAAAAGGAAACTTAAAACAAATGGTAGACATCATGTAACAACCATCAACAATGATATTATCTATGGTCCTGCTTGCTTACTATACACCAAGCATTTTACCCATTTTACATGCATTACTCCATTTAATACTGGGAACCAGGTATCAGGTAGCCAAGCCCATGACTCTCAGAGATGAAATACAGAATGAGAGAATGAGGAACTTGTTCAGGATTACAACGTCATGTGGAAGAGATAGACTCAAACCTAGTTCTGACTGCACGTCATAATCCTAATAACAAAGATTCTTACTTATATGCTACATTTGCTTTCTCTTCTTGTAATAAGAAAATTTTAAGATGTGATGTTAGGGTTTTTCCCCAAACACTGGGACTGAGGGCACTGCAAAGGTTAAACTTCAGCAACCTATACTCATCCCATTTTCCATCTTATCTTTATTTTGTCAAGAAAGGGCAGCTTTGGGGGAAGACAACACTCAAAAATCACTTTTTTGAGTCTGATTACATGCTACGTGATAATTGCAGTACCATTTTTGTCTTATATCTATACTGAAAAAACATGCCATAACACTATTTGATAATTTCCACAAGTCTAAAGGGGTCCAATATAGAAAACCGTGTGGGCAGAAAACTTTTCCTTCTTATGAATTTATTGCTTCAACTTAACATTTAGAATGTAGTGAAAAGAATTGATGGACATATACTTTTCTTGGGAGTCATAAACATTTATTTAAACAAATTCAATGTTCCTTTTGTGTATACTCAACACATAAACAGCTTGAAATTGGTTCATGAAAGAATTTATACCCTTCAAAATCTCAGAAGAAATAGCAGTGAATAGAAAAAGGATTGTTCAAGACAACACAGTATGTACACTCTCAAGGTACATTACTCTCTTTTATTATTTGACATTTGGGTAAAGTTGGTGGTTTGGATTTGGATAAAATGTCATGCTTCTATTCATGGTCATTAGAGCAGAATAGTGATTTTAACCTCAGGGTCCTTAAGAAAAATTGAGAATCACAGCCTCCTATTTCAGTGATTCTGCCTGCCGTGGGCACCTGGGTATCTACACTTGACCAGCTTCTTTTGGGAGTTGGCTGCAGGTAGTACATGACAACAGGAAACTGTTGTGAACTGTAATGAATGACAGTGTGGGCTCTACATCTGTGTAGGTCAACTTAGAACAAGTGTCTTTACTCAAGACACTTAATCTCTGTAAGCCTCATTTTCTTCATCTGTGAATTGGGAAAAACAGCAAGACTATCAGTGTTTATATGACAGTTTTAAAACTATATAGAGAACAGGAATTCAATAGATTGATGATAAAGAAAAAAGGGAGGAAGAGGAAGAGGAGGAGGCAGAGGCGGAAGAGGAAAAGGAAATGAAGGAAGAGAAGATACAAGAGACATTCCTTAACCACAAAGATTCAGAAGACTTGAAATTAAAAAGGTGGAAAAATGATATGGCATGCAGACATGAACCAAAAAAGTGGTTTATCTATCACTTAATATGGGTGGAGTAGTGGGGGAGAGACTATACTGCCTAACACAAGGTAAAAGCTCAAAATATGTAGCTTCTGAATAAAATTATTTGAAAGAAGTATCCCTGAAATGTCGAAAAACAAAAACAAAAACCCACAACCCCTGCTATATGCTATCTGCTTCTCAGTCCTGTCCCAGAAGTATTGAATCATCATCACGTTTTTTTAATCAGTCAAATCTTTCATGAGTATTAATCTTAACCCTCTATGATGATGAGGTCCCTTCATTTTATAAAAGCATTATATTAGTTATTGAAACAATTATCTCTACATTTCAAAATATTACATTTGGAAAATCTACTGCTTTTTTTGGTTTATTTTGACATAATAACTGTAACTGGTTTCTCTAGATGAATTTATGTGTTGAGTAACAAATACTAAGGCTGAGGAGACCATAGTTATCAAAGTTTTGCACCTGTTTTCTACTAACAGCATTGTGTATATATGTTTGATATTTAAAGTGACCACACAGGGTCATAATGCTATTTTACTTGAAGGCATTTGCTAATTCCTAAACTGGGCAAGAGTAAGGAAAGAGACTAAAAAAACAGGGGGGAAAGTGGTTGCCAAGAGGCTGAAAAAACTAATCAGAGTTTTGGCAGTTTCACAATGCTGAAAAGAGACAATAATTATAATTTTCAACTTGTCAGATAATAAAAAAATCTGATTTCATATGTATTATTTCTTTCATTTACTTGCCTATCTGAAACACTGTTCTGAATTTTTAAAAAAGGAATTTTTATTTCTAAAATCAAGGAGGTATACACATCTTCTAGAGGATAATCAGTTCCAATGTATAAAAATTCATATCATGCATGTAAACAAAAAATATATGAATATAATGTGCTTATTAACAAGAGTCAACTTTTTTTTATGTTTATAGTCTGATAGGGCTAGAAGAAACTTTAAGATGACTTACAGTCATATATTTCTCTTATGTTGAGATGTTGAGGTACCAAAAGTTAGCTTAGGATGGCCTACGTGAACTATTTAACATCACACAATGATCCTGATCTCACCTAACACCTAGTCTAACACAACTTGTTCTTCACATATTCCCAATCAGTTTTTTTCTACTAGCAAACTCTTCCCATTCCAACAGCTGTCACTTCTATGTCTTGGAACACAATGATAAAAGAATTTGGAAAATGAGAACAAAGATTTATAACTTTCAATACTAGATTAAAAGAGCAAGATATCTCCTTTCTGTGAATTTCATGAAATAACCATATTCGTCTATCTTTATTCATGAAACATTTGCCAGAATACCTACTGGGTAGTCCCCAAGGATTTGAAGTTACAGATGGTTCATTAGGATTCTTTATTTACTTCAAATGGAAGAATTTACAGAGTACATGATTTATTAGGTAGCTATAGCAGATACATCTGGTTCCCTGAGTCACTTCCACCCACCTAACTTCTGACTTTAGCCAGGATAATTCAATGCAGACTTAGATTTGCTTCACTAGAGAGCATCCCACCCTATAACTCACACTGCATAGCTTTACATTCTGCCCCACACATATCTTGAATGCTAGAAGCAGTTTCCTTGGTCATTACATATGTGCAGGCAAAAAGTAGGTGGTAAACTTGATCAGTGGACAGGAGTCAAAGGATAAATATTTCTGCCTCCGAATCAATGTGTGTATAATTCTGGGAGGCATTCTACATGCTTCTTAGCATATTTAAATAGAATTAAACCCTGATGCCCACAGTGGTAGTACAAATATCATCCTTATTTTGTCCTTCTTCTCCTTTCCAGTTTTATTCTTAATGCTCCCTCATTTCCACTCCCAGGATCAACTTTCATACACGCAAAAAACAGCCTTTTGTCTAAGACTGAGCTTTAAAGGAACACAGACCATCTAATAATCAAATGCTAAAAGAACCCACTTATATCATGCCCCATTTTTAAAAGCCTTCTTAAGTTCAATTTTATATACAAAGACTACTTTCCTATTTCCATGGCTATCTTCCTAGACAGTAAATAGCTATAATGAATGTGTTCTATTATAGTGCCATCTAGTGGCAAGGATGAATCAAAATTCATGGTAAACAATCATGCTGTAAATATTAAACTTTAACACTGGTAATTTCACATTACTTGAGATAGATAAATGTATTCAAGAGTGGGCAATCTTACCACAATTCTGTTGAAGGTCAAAAAGATAAATGCATGTGACAGGATATTAAAAGGTTGGGATAATTTTTGATATGATGGTAACACAAGCTAAGATGTTGATAATCAAATCTCACGCATGAAAAGGCAAAAGCTAATCACTGACAAGGTCAGCTAGAGCTTTACCTCTGTGTTTTGATTTAGCTGAGCATAAAGTCATATTAAACGCACAAAGTTGGTTCACACAGTACAGAAATCTGGCCCAACAGACTGTCCTAAAATTTTTCCAAATTAAAAATGAGCAATGACATGACATGATAACAACTATGATTTAATGAATACTTACTATATTCTAGACCCATTCTAAGTATTTTATCTATGTGATCTCATGTAATTATTACAACAATCCTACATTATACATATTTCTGATATTCTCATTTTTTTTCAGATTAATAAAAGAAGGTATAGGAAAATTCCTGAAACTCCTAAGGTCACAAACCCTGTAAAAAGCAGGAAATTCATATCTATGTCTGTGTGGGTATATAGTCTGTTCTCTGACCCAGTTCACATTTCAAGCTGCATTGGAAATCACGACTGATATTATGCCAATTTCATTGGTAGTGGTTAATTCTATCCATAATGATGCCCCATTTTACAGATAAAGTGCTAAAACAGTTCTGGTTAATATCTTGCCTCAGGTCACCAGCAGCTTGATTGAATTGATTTGTCAATGAATTCTAGTCAAAACAGATATTCTTTCTCTTGGACTGTCTTCTGCCAGCAATTATTTTATATCCCTAAGCAAAGATCTAATTGCCTTATCTTATATTGTATAACTGAAAAGGCTATTATTAGATACAATATACTGTAGAATGATGAAAATGTCTATGCTAGGTAATTTATGTTGTGCCATCTTCTGGCAGTGAATTTCACAGTTCAACCAAATTTTGGATGAATCAAAACTCATGGTCAGCGTAAGTGGCTCTAGAATTTCAACCTAACACAAGACTCAGAGGTGAGATGGATTATGCATCAAAGGTCATGTGGAGTTTGATTGTGTTTTTTTTTTAAATGAATCTGCCTAGTTACAGGCTTCTCCCTCTTAAGAGAGAAAAAGAAAGTATGTAAGTGGGAAGGGATGAGCACAAGAGATTAAGATGACAGTTCATGGATGTCAAGTTGGTAGGAGAACTTCAGGGTATACAATGATGTGGAAATAAACATGCATGTGCAATCAAATAAAAAAGGGGAAATTTCAAAATAAAGAGAAAAAGAAAACTTCTGGATTCTGTTTAACAATCAGAATAAATTTGAGTGGAACATTCAGATTTTTTTGAGTCTTAGTCTTTCATCTCTGATTAAGAAAAATAAGGCAACTTTACAGAATGGTGGTAAGAACTCATTTATGTAAACAACCAAGAATAACATAAGAATAAGCATAGTAGAAATTTAAATGACTTTTCTTCTAATTCCTCTTTGTTTCAGAACTTAATAGGTTTCTTATCAAAATAGTCTCCAAAAATGTTAACTCTCAGGATGCCCAGCAAGGTAGCAGCAGAATGAAGATGCTGGGCATTTCTCCTATAGATTCTACAATGAAACTTTAGCAAAATAAAGTTAGCAACTCCTGAAAGATAAGCTGAGACTCCTACAATCATCAGGAGCAACAGTATAACCAAAAGAGGTAGAAAAAAGTGCCATTAAACTATGTTTAAAGTGAGACACAGGCAGTGCAACCAACAAGAGGGAGGGGTGACTGCTCTAGGAAGCCTCTCTCTATTATAAACTCCAGGGCACACATCTACACTGGGAACTTTAAGAACTGGACACTGCACTGGAGAAGGAATTGCACAGTCAGTGTCCAGGATGGAGAATGTCCCACTGAAGAACCATAGGAGTAATGGTGCAGAATGGTAACTATTGGCTTGAGTCCAAGGCGGAAAATCAAGTTGGTTCACTCATGTCTCCCCATAAAAGAGTCTATTATTTGCAGGTTGTAGTTATGCTTTGCAAAACACCTAACTTACCCCCTCCTATAGCCAAGACCCATAAAACAACTGAATGATTCTACTAACTAGAGAGCTCCAGATCTTGATCTTACCCAAGGCTAAGTCTTTGTTATTTAAATCAAAAACAACAACTCCCATTTTGCAGTCCTATCTCAACTATCTTTTGCTCCACTGGAGCCTAAAAGTTAAGGCTGGCATGAGACTGTGCAAGCTGTTTTGACTGAGGAGTTGGAAAAAAAGAGGATTCACTGTGAGTCCCCACCATACAACTTGAGTAAAGCACATGCCACAGACCTTTTTATTTCCTCTTCAAGCAAACTATGACACTTAATTGTAATGTGAATCACATTACAAATTTTTGAAAATGTCAAAATCTTGCAGTCATAATCAAACATATCAGAGAATCACATTGACAAACTGTCTTCTGACGGTGTTATATTTAGTGATCCTCCTTATTTGAACTCCAATTATATTTCAGCATAAGGAAAATTGGAATAATAAATTTCTTTCAGAAAACCAGATTTTTCCCTGTCTTTCCTAATACACGTTTTAAAATGTGCCTTAAATATCGAAAACTGACTTCTTGATTTCCTACATATATGGTACTATCAGACATTACTTATCACAGCACATCATACTATCACTCACTTAGGTGCTCAGGTCAAAATCCTTGCTGTGAACTTCAACTTTCTCTTGCTCTCATATCCCACAGTCAATCTATCAGCAGAACTAGTGAGTGCTACAATAAAACATAAAGAGAAAATATTAATAAACCCAACAACATACTTCTAAATAACTCAAGGACCAAAGAGAAAAATCTTAAGGGGTATTAGAAAATATTTCAAACTAAAGCATAATTATGGAATGCAACTAAGTGCTGAAAGGGACATTTGTAACTTTAAGTGATGGTATTAAGAAATAAAATTTTAAAGTCAGATTTAAATCTCCATTGAAGAATGTAGACAACAGAGCAAATTAACTCCAAAGTAAACATAAATGAGAAAACAGATGTAGACAAAATTGATATCATCAAAAAATAGAAAAAGTTAGCCAAAAAGCATTTGATACTTTGAACAGATTTATCAAATTAATAAGCCCCTAGCCATGCAACAATATTCACAATTGCCAGGATATGGAAACAACCCAAATGCCCCAAAATAAAGAATTGCTGAAAAAGATGTGGGATATCTACACAGTGGAATATTATACATCAATCAAAGAAGACAAACTGTGTCATTCATGGCAACATGGATGGAGGTAGAAGGAATCATATTAACAGCAATAAGCCAGAAAGAAAAAGAGAAATATGGAATGGTCTTACTTATATGAGGGCTACAGGGAAGACAAACAAGCAAACTGACAAGAAAAATATAAAACAGCCAATGGAATTGAGGCATAGAGTGGGGGGGGAAGAGGCGGAGAGAGGAAGGGCAGAAGAGATAAATGGTTTGTAGGTGATGGTATGGTGGTGGTATGATGGTATGGTGGGAGAGCCTTGGGGTAGACAATGATGTGAGATATATGTGTGTGTGCAATCAAGGGGAAAATTTAAATAAAATAATTAATTAACCCCCTAGCCAGACTGATCAGGACAAGAAAAATGATGAGAAATAATATCAGGAATGAAAGAAATGTTATCATATAGTCACTAAGAGGGTTATATTATTATGAATAAAAAAGATATGTATGTAAAATCCTGATTATTACATCCTCCATATATCCTATTATATCTATATAATATCCCCTTATAAGATGACAAGGAAGATTTACCTGCTCATGTTCTAAAGCTTATCAAGATAGATAAAATGAATAATTTATTTTTTTCTTAATTTTTAAATTTATTTATATATAAATTTCACATCATTGCAATCCAATTTTTTTAATTTTTAAATTTATTTACATATAAATTTCACATCAACAATTTCATTTAAAAGTGAGATTTATAATTGCTTGGCCTATTGGCAGTTTTTTGTAGTTCCATACAAATTTAAGCAATGTTTGTTCTATTTGCTTGAAGAATGCCATAGGAATTTTATTAGGGATTGCATTAAATCTAAACTTTTTAAAGCTAAGATTGTTATTTTAGCAACACTAGTTCATCCAATTCATGAGCACAGAGTATCTTTTTCATTTCTTTGTGTCTTCTTGTATTCATTCAAACAATGTCTTAGAGTTTTCATTGTTCAGGTTTTTCACCTCCTTTGTTAAATTTATTCCTGAGTATTAAATTTCTTTGAATGGAATTGTTTTCCTATTGATTCCAGTGGCAAGGAAAACAAAAACAAAAATTAAAAAATGGCACTATGTCAAATTAAAAAGCTTGTGTACAGCACAAGAAGCTATTGTTAAAATGAGAAGATATCTTAGTCAATGGGAGAAAATATCTGAACATCATAAAGCCAGAAAGGGGTTAATATCTGAGATTTATAAAGAATTCAAACAACCCAACAATAAAATTATATAACTCAATCCCCCAAAATGGGCCAAAAATCTGGACAGTTCTAGAAAGAAGACATATGATGACCAAGAGACCTGAAAAAATATTTATCATCACTTGATACCAGAAAAATAGAAATCAA